>JAYJMI010657712.1:0-14554 GCA_036873855.1 Sarsia tubulosa
ATGTATTGAAGCGTTCAAACTACAAGTAATAAAATAGCTTAAACTAATAAATTTGCCTCAAATAAGGATTTCAATATACAAATACTTCAATATTTAGATAATCTTTTCAGATATAACACATAACACTTATCAATAAAAATGACAGTAAATATAGGATTGAGAAGCCTAGTGCAATTGGCACCTGAATTTGTGCAACATGAGATCTCTGCAAACTGCCTGAGAATGAAATGAATGCACAAAGAAAGCCTAAGCTAAGGACACACACAAACAAACAAAACAAGGAAAAAGCACTGCAAAACACTGCTTAACTGTGAGGACAAACGTGCAAAAAAGCAAAAGATATGTCACATAAGATGAATGCAGTGCAAAGCCTAAGGCAAATGCCATGACACAAAATGCTGAGACGTGCAAACAAAGTAACAAACCTAAGAAACTGCATGGCTACTGAACTGGAGACATGTCAAACTGAGCCCTGCAGAAATCCTGCATACATACAATAATGTCTCAAAACATAGAAAAACAAACATGAGCAGACTAAATCTAGACTGGTAGACATAAACCAGAACCTTGCAGAATAGCTGCATACATACAATACTGTCTACAACAAATACTAACTAAACTACAACACACTAAGGACACAATGATAAGCAACCAAACAGCCTAGCAGAACTGATGCTTGTAGAGAAAATAATATAATATAAATATGTACTAATAGTAATGCTTACCAGCGTGCCATATATGGACTTTGTGATATATCACTGGCTCCCCTTTCCCTTCGTGCAGAAATCTGGAATTAGAGAGATTCGAACCACCAATTGTGAGCCGTATGGCATTCGCTTAGTGTAACATAAGTTACCTAAGTAGTGTTTTAGGGGTAGCTCAATTGGTTAGAGCATCCCAGATCTGATGGGAAAGTCGTGGGTTCATATCCCTCCTCGTCCAAATTTCTGCATATCTCTCTATATAGAATATATTAATGTTAGAATATATGCTGAAATGCAAATATAAAAATCATTTATAATATATGTCACACCTTATTGAAATTGATATTAAATATTATTTGCTAAAATAATATTCTTGACTTTTGACACTACATGTCTCTTGTAAATTATAATTTTATGTGTAAAAATAAGTGAAAAATACATTTTATATGAAAACAATTATAGCAATTAAATAATTATCTAAAAGCTAAATCACAAACTGTTATAAAGTTGAAATATACTTTCAACTAAAGTATACTGCTATAACATAAATCATAAATCAGAAGCTAATAAGTAGATATAATAAAGAAAATATAAACACAATTTAGAATGTTATTAAGTAACTAAAATGTTAATTAACCAACATATGGGAATCATATTACACATCCTGCTTTCTTAGGCTTGTTTGGTTAATTTTAAAGTTATTACCAGGACTCCAGCAGGATTCCAGCAGTCAATCTTTCTTGTGTGTTTTTATATTTGTCACTATTATTCCTGATTTTAAAGATCCCTTTTTTATAAATAAAAACATTAAATTCTAATTCAGCCATATAGTTGATCTATATCTGAATAAATATATCTGAAGATCGGTTTATCAGATTTCTTTGATATTTTTTCCAAAATTTTATTGTCTAATAGAATTGTGATTTCATTAAAGTAGTAGTAAAAAATACTTGTACTGTAGTTTTAAAAATACTTGTTTATGTTTGTGGGTAGGTCAAAAGCTCAATTTTTTTATATTGATATTTAAAGATATCTCATTAGTATAGTGTACCAATGTTCTTTACATTTTAGTGTAGTGTAATATTTGATTTAAAGTTTTCTTCATACCTTATTTCGCGAGCATTAAATTTCGCGAATTCGCCAAAGCTCGCGAAATTCGCAAAAATTAATGCTTGCGAAAATTAATCCCCTTAAGGTTATTACATTTCTGGTTAAGTTTTGCATAACGGGATCAAAATATTAGTTTGAAGCATCCATCCAGGTTTTTCTTTCCTGTGGTCCACTGGCAATTTATCGCTTATTATTTTTCTGTATATAGGTATTAGGAAGACAAAAGTGTGGAAGCTTCATTGCAAACGATGGCAAGCTTTAGTTAAGTCCAAGTGGAAGTTTGCTGTCAAATGCTTTTGTTTGGGATGGAAGTAGAGTACAGAGTAACTGCGATGAAGTAATTTTTAACGAGTCTGTACAGATGCAAGTAATTGCATTGCTAGACTTGTTAAATCCCATGTTGATATTATCTGAAGATAATTCATGTCAAATTATAATACTTACTGTCTGTATTGCACAATCAATTCATTATTCATTAATGTTGGATCTCTTTCCCCAATGCCCTATACCATGTGTTTGGGCCATCAGGACTGTCTGTATTGCACAATCAATTCATTATTCATTAATGTTGGATCTCTTTCCCCAATGCCCTATACCATATGTGTTTGGGCCATCAGGAGTAGGTAAAACCACCATAATCCAGACCTTGCTTCATATAGTAGGTGGCAGTATAGGAAAAGGTTAGTTTTTGAAAGAGCTTTTACTTTAAATTAAATTCTTAATATTTTTTATTTTCATTCTATCAGGTTGGCCAAAAAATCTATACATCTTACTGCTACCCTATTCAAAAATGAGTTAATGATATCTTCAAGCTTTGCACCTATTGAACTAATTTCTATACCTTCAGTGGATTAATTCTCGCGAACGCAGAATTTCAGACTTTTCATGTGGATCAATTTTGTGGAAGACCTGCTATTTCACTGGTTTTTTACTGTTATTTAGACGAATTTGCATATAAAGCACATTTAGAACATAAAAGAACTTTTAGAAAAGAAAGATAAAATAATAGAAGAAATAAAAGAAACATTGCAGGTAATACAAACAAAAAACAGAACTGCGTTGATTAAAGAATTACTTTACAGTAATAAATATTTGTTCAAGCTTTTAATTTGAAGGTTTCGACATAATTTATAGTCAAAAAGGAAAGATTTCAACCTCTTGTGGTTCTGGTTTATTACTTTTATAACGTCATTTAGTACTTGTGCTTTTTTTCTATTTTAGTTCACGCTTATTAATCCTTAATTTGTGTTATGGCAAATCGGTAATTACTACCTGGCTCGATCTCTTCTATACATGAATGATATTAAGTTTTTTATGAATGATATAAAACAAAAAGACTATTTTTTAATCACATGTAGTTGCAAATAAGGAGAGAAACAAGTAACTAAATTAATTTTATTATAAGTTTAAAAAACGTTGTTTCTTATAAATCTAATTAGAATCACGGTATAAAACGAAGTAATTACATATGGCTACCTATATTTACAGCTTCCTGCTAAACATATAGCTACTTAATCAATCCCAGATCATCAAAACTACAATTGCAACATGCTAAATCGAAAGTGAAAGTTCCGTAGATTACGTCAAAGAGAAAAAATTAAAAACCAACAAGGATGCTTCGTTCTTTAAAAATACTCTTTAATACTGTTATAGACTCAAGTAGTTATCTGTCTTTATTAAATACAGGCCCAGAGAATAAGAAATGACTTGGTTTTTAACATTTTAACAAAATACGGGAGCCAATTCTAATGATCTGTTTGAATAAGTAATAACAAAACATATCAATAAAAACTTAGCTATCTATAGGTAAAGTAATGTTAAAGGTACATTACCGCGAAATTTTTCAATAGCCTAATAGATAGATCATAGTGACTTAAGTAAAACCTGAAAATATCTTTCCAAAATTCCTTTTTGTTCTCTAGTTATGGCTTAACGAAATCCTATTTTACAACTGTAATTTAGAATTTTTCATTGTTCGTCTTAATTAAAATTTATAAAGTATGCTCAAATATAGGATTTGCGGATCGCACAACTTTTGAATGAGATTGAATTTTTTGATAGGGTTTTCAGTTCATGCCCTAAAATTAGCTGATTGTTCATATAAGAGCATAAAAAAATTCGCGGTAATGTACCTTTAATAATAAATATATATCATATGTCAAAAGGTTATCAACTAAAGCTATTACAAATAGCCCACTTTGTAGGGAGTTCGAACAAGTGAAGTTACTATTTTTAGAATGTTACAGTTTTATGACGTCCCAACTCCATTCTTTCTCATGTAAAATCAACTTTGTGAAACCTATAATTGATATTGATTCGTATATTGTAAAAAGCAGTTTAAAGTCAATGAATCTGCTAAAAATTACCTCATTAAATTCAGCAGATTAAAAATAAAATAACTCCAAGTTTTGTCAAAAAGCTCAATTGCTTCTTGGTTTCTTTTATTTAGTGGATTGGAAATTCCAATATCTCAAAACTACACATAGAAACATAGAAATGGGCTCAAATTTCCACAGGACACTACTAAAGGACTAATCCTTTATATCACAAAGATCCAATAGGGATTATTTTAATAAGATCTTTTGGATTTTCTTTTATTTTCTGTTTAAGTTTATTTGTTTTTTTTTATACTGTACTGTGTATGCATTTAGATATTATCATTTTTGCATTTTAGGTGTTTAAAACCAAATAAAATGTCAAAAAACAAGTGATAGATAGGCATTGGATCAAATTTAACTTTCACTTATCACGCAGAAAATAAGCAGTATTGTATAAGACAATGCAAATGTACATGTACCAGCCATTTCATTGAATGAAAAAATACAGAAATTACACCTTTATAGCAGCATTTATATATTAAAACTTTTGGATTCATCATGCAGCAAATTAGCAGAATTATAAAGAAACTGAAGGACGACCATATATTATGCTTTGCTAATCTCTATCATTGTACCAAAATTCAAATAAATTGTAATTCTGTAAGATATCATGCGAAATATCAATTTTGCACAAAAACTGTCTTTTTGACCTCAATTGCTTGCAAACAAGAATTTTTACATAATGAAACTTAAATTTTGATCTTTTGACCTAAATTCTGGGTAAACAAGAATTTTTGTCAAAAACCTGGCTCTGTCGTTTTGAAAAAAAAAACTTAAAAAAAAAATTAAACAGTTACAAGCAGGAAAAAAAAGAGTATGAAAAAATGAGAATTATGACCGCCAAAAAACGCAACTCTGCATGAAAAACTGTATCTCTCCAATAACTGTAACTCTCAACTCAGCTAGATATAAAGACTAAATATGGATTTTAACAAATACTGTACTGATCATATTATCTTTTGAAATTCACTGTTACTTTATTGTGACAAACTTTACTGAGAATGAACTTTGCTAAAAAGCGTTATATAAAAATTTATCTTTACACAAAAGTTGCAAATCTAGCAAGCGACATCTACAACTTACTTTTATAGAGTATTGTATAAAAAGAGTTATCCTCGCAAACTCTCAAATAACAGCTAATCGTCAAATTTTATCCCTGCTATATCAACAAATTCTGCACCTATCCTAGAGTACGTACAGTACAGTAAAAATTTAAATGCTTGAAGTTAAAGAAAGTACAATATTATTTTAACTAATAGATAGTTGTTTTTCCTATGTAGTAGGTACGGTACTGTACTGTAATATGTTTCTTTCTTCCTCAATAAATTAAGATATAATTTTGATTGTCATACTGAAATTACATATCGCATGCAAAACTTGATAAAACATGAGTTACCATTTAGCAATTACTTTTTTTTGTGACATAATTACAATAACTTGATTTCGTTCGTATAATCTTTGCAATTTCAATTTTTCGAAGTCATGATCTCGTAGCTAAACAGAATTCCTTCACTTTGCTCAAGAAGAAACGCTCATTAATGCTATTTAATTTTCTCATCAAGTTAACTCAATGAAAATGTGGTAGTTGATAATGATAAAGATAGTATGTGAGTATGAGTTAAGAGTGTGATCTTAATAAATTAGAAGTAGCTAATATTAAAACTTTTTATCCAGAATTTATTTCGTTAAAAGAATTACATAACTTCAATTTAGGTTCACCTAATAAAAAGCAATTGCAACTAAGTGATAAAAATATAAATATCATGAATGAAAATCGAATTTTGAAAGAGAACATTGATTGCTTGATAACAAGTATTATTGAGCCAGAATCTACTCAAAAAACTCATCTGAAAATAATCGAGACACTGTCTAAAGGACAGAAATTGCTTTGTTGATTACAAATAAACCAAATTCTTTTCAAAATACAACATATTTTTGTACTGGACTCTCTGATTTTCATAGTATGGTCCTAAGTGTTCAAAAAGCAAAGTTTAAAAAATGTTCTCCACACTCCAATTAAGCAAAAAGTTGTTTGAGGTAATAGTAATCCGTACATGACCAAAATTCTAAGGAAAGCTATTATGAAGAGGTCTGAATAAATAAGTATCTGCCATAGTAAATCTGCCTATTATTAGATGCCTAGTATCTGCCTATTATTCGTAACATTAAACTCTCTGATGATGAAGAAGATGTAAGTTACGACGTCGAATCACTATTTACTAGTGTTCCTATTATAGACACTATCAACTTTATTTGTAACGAAATATATGTCAATAAAGTTTTGGAACCAATTTGCAAAAGATCTATATTTGAAAAGTTACTACTCAAACTAACAACAGAGTGTACTTTTTCAGCTAATGATAAGTTATTCAAACAAACTGATGGCGTCTCTATGGGTGGAACATTATCTGTTACATTTGCAGGTTGTTGTATGAAAAAAGTCGAAAGAGATGTTGTTTCTCCTTTAAACCCAATATTTTATAAACGTTGCGTCGATGCAAGAATATTATATAGCTACTCTGGATGTCTTAGTAATTATTCGCTTCTGAATTTCTTTTCAATTTTTCTTTGTTTCGCTTCATAATGAAATTCTATCTATGTTGGAATCTTTCGCGCCATTTTTTTCTGGCGGTGATTCACTCTAAAATGTAACACAAGAGAAGATACTTTTTAAAACTGGTATAATTAGAGAAACGTTTATATTAAAATCTCTTGGCGTTATTAACAACATAATAAAATTTCAATCAAACTTAGTTATTTCATAATTTGATAAAAATTAAATACACGAGGTAGTAAATTAGTTAATGGTTGTAATGGCAGACAAAACGGAAAGTAAAAAGTAAGTAGTTTTATTTTCTTTAGAAAGATTATTATAACTTTTTGATACCAACATATGTTTTTCTAGTAAGACTAATACATTGACTATCCTGTAAAACTGTTCACAACGTCGGGCACTTTGAATTTTTATCAGGCAAGCTCTTTTAAAATATTTGATATTTTTGGTTTCGAATTCCTTTCCACAGCAATTTAACCAGATACAGATATCTAGCTATGTTATATGTGTGTAAATGTTTTTAAGTACATATTTACTTGTTTTCTACCCTTGAATAGAGAAGATTGTGATAATAGATAAAGAAAAAAAAGGAAAATACAAAACATCCCACTAAAAAACACATGTTTTTTTGCTTTTAGGCACATCATTGTTAAAGGCAAGATTAAAGAAGTTAGTTTGGAAATGATAAAGTTTATGACGATGTATTCAAATTTATAGTATTATGACCCATCATATATCCAACAATAAGACTCCCTGTTGCTATTTAAAACATTTAATACGGTTTAGCAAGTTGTACAAGTTGGAACAGTTACTAGTTGAAAGTTGTTGTTATATACTAGTTGGAAATTGGAACAGAAATCATGACAAGTTGACAAACTCATTTAGATTTGCTATACCGTAAGGGTACTAATTTTCGCGGGTATTTATTTTCGCGAGTGAAAAAAAATCGTGTTTCGCGGGTATTTATTTTCGCGAATGGACCCCTTTTTTTTTTACTGCTTTTTAAGGGTTAATTGGCCTAAATTGCAGCTAAAATGCGAAAAAGCGTATTTCGCGGGTATTTAATTTCGCCAAATCACCAAAATTCGCGAAAATAAATACCCGGGAAAATTAGTACCCCTGGTAGTCGGCTGATGTTTTTAGAATTGAAGTTAAAGCCGATTTACAAGACAGCAAAAGTTATGGTACAAATAGCCTGACTTAAAGATCAGAAAAAAAGAACTGATGCTATAGTACATCCTTTTGCTCATACTTTTTGACTTATTTTTTAATATTTATTTTTATTGAAACTAACCCAACAAAATTTCTAGACACCCAAATAACTAGAAAAAACAACGAAGTTACTTGCCAAGTTTACCCTAAAGATACAAAGCTCCCATTTCATTAGACATCAGCTGTTCCTTTTATTTACAAAAAGAACATAATTTTAGGAGACTTGCATAGAGCATTTAAAATCAGCTCTTCGATTTAGAGGTCACTCAGATTAAGCAGAAGTTTAGAAAAGCTGGTTACCCGTGGGGTTTCATTAACAACACCATAACAAAGTTCCATCAAGAAAAACCATGCCCCTTAATTCCTGACTGGTTGTTTGAAGACCGAACAGAAGTGTACTTTCGAGTCCCATTCTTTCAAAAAAATGAAAAGATCATTAGAAATGTTGTTGCTACGTTAGAACGCTTTACAAACAATAAAGTCAAATTCATCTATTTTTGGAAAACAAGAAATATTAAATCGTTATTTCCATTGAAGGACAAATTAGAACATAGGTCCTGTGTTATTTACGAAGGTATATGCGCCTGTGGTGACAACTGCATAGGTGAAAGTAAACGAAATGTTACTGTAAGATGGAAAGAACCACATGTCTGGGAAAGGTAATTCCTAAGTTGCTTCCCACCTTCTTCTACATACAGATCAAAATATTACTTGGAAAGCCCTTACAATTGCCCCTGATAATACTGTAAAACGTAAAATTTTGGAAGCATATTATATCAGAAAATTTAAGCCTTCCCTTAATGATCAACTTGATGAGGTTATAAAACACACAAACCGTCCACATCAGAACTTTTTTTCGCGTTTTTAAAGAACGAAGATGAAAAACAGTTTTTTTATGAAAAACACTCCTGGCACTGCCACCTAACCATCACAGGACTTCGCTTTCACTTGTTTTATGATAAAATTTGACTGTTCATATAGAATTGCTGTTTTTTTCAGTCGCCATTTTGTTTGATGGTCAAACTTCCCTTTTTAAACTTTAAGTGAATAAGATGCGAAATTTAGATGTGGAGGATTTGTGTGTTTAACCGTATGTGATATACGGTTTATCCAAGTATTTCGTAATGGAATTATGTAATTTTTAACAACAATTATTGTAATTACTTTGTAATTAAGTACTTTTTCAGATTTTAACTTTTATTGTACACATAAGAAAAAATAGTTGACAATGTAGTACCACTACGAAAACGTTCCTAGTTTTTAACAATAAATTATGTTATTTTAATAACTTGTGTTTTTATACCATTTAGATGAAGAGGTCTAAGTTAGCAACTAAATACCGTAAAACAAATTCTTTTGAAAATCTTAGGAACAAAATAACTATAGTAGTAGGCTATATAAAAAATAGTGTAATGTGTTTTATAATAATCGTGATGTAAGGAGTATTGCTGAAAATAGAACTTTCTGGAAGACAGTTAAATCCTTTCTAAGCAAAAAGAATAATTTTATTTCTAAGATCTCACTTATAAGTAATGGAGAAGTGATTACAGAAGAGTCAAATGTTGCTAATAGATTTAGTAATTACTTTGATAATGGTGTGAATTCACTGAATCTTCAGTGTGACCGTCAGTTTATTTCTGAAACATCTAATCATAGTGATGCTATTGAAACCGCCATTGAAAAGTTTCATTGACATCCTAGTATATTGGCTATACAAAAAAATGTGAATGTAGGATCTGAATTTGAGTTCTAAAAAATTAATACTGATGAAATGGAGAAGGAGATTTAAAATCTTGATCCTAAAAAAAGTGGAGTTTTTGGAGTTTTTTCAAAAATACCTTGTCAGGTGTGACTAGTAAATTTCTTACTAAAGTCTGGAGAAATGAGCTACTTGCCCAAAATATCTTTCCTGATAAACTTAAATTAGCAGATGTAACTCCTATGTATAAAAAAGGGGACTCGACATCTGCTAAGAATTTTAAACCTATCAGTGTTCTGCTTTCTGTGTCAAAGGCTTTTAAAAGGTTGATGCAGAAACAAACAAATGCTCATATAAACTGTTTTTCCAGGGTTCATACTGACTTTTGGTGTTGAATTTTCAGGTTTTCGACTTCAAAAACACTATCTTCTCCAGAAAAACTATACTTTTTTCCAGGTTTATCTGAAAGAGTTAACCTTTTAAATGTGATCAATTCATTGTATAGTCGCTAAAGTAAAATTTACTCCGAAACCATATAGAAATCGATACAACTCGTTTAAGTGTCTTTTACATAGTTTCGCAAGAGCTTTCTAATGGTGTAGGTGGTTTTAGCTCAAAAACAGTTTTATTTTGACGTTTTTTTTGCTAGGTGAAAAAGGTGCAGACCCCTGTAGTAAATGGGCCAAAAATTTTCCAGAGAAAGTCTGAATGAAAAGCATATCGTTTTCCAGGTTTCCATGTTGAGTATGAACCGTTTTTATCCAAATTTCTTTGTGGGTATCGAAAAGGCTTCAATACACAGACTGCATTTATTCCTCTAATCAAAGAGCTTGAACATGAGAAGGAGAGTCATTTTATTTTTTTTGTACTAAGCGTGATTCAAAACGTCATAAAATTGCACTGTTAAAACCTCATTAAAACTGTATAAACGTTACCTTTTTGATAACAAGATTGGTTTAAAAACTAAAATGTGGATAAAGTTAACTACATTTTAAGGGCCCATAACTCGCGTTACCCTATAGTAAACACTGCAAAAGTAATTACAGATGAAAATACTTTTATTCTTTTACTTGTTGTTACAACGCCGTTACAGCGCCGCAATTGTAAGTTAATTGTAAGAATAAAAAGACGGTTACTTGAGATTACTATTTGGAACTTCAAAGCATGATATTTTCGATACAAAAATTCTGTGCATAAATTTGAAAAAAAATATGCCCTTTATTTATTCATATAAAAATACATATTTTTTGCATGGACCAATAAAAGTAGAAAATAAAATAATGCATCAAATAAAAATTGTCTAAAAATCATTATACACCAATACACTATTTACTATAAGCATCCGCCATTATGAATTTTCAAACTTAAATTTCAAAAAAACGAATGCGCTATTTGTCCAAAAATATCTAAAAAAAATGTCTACTTGCAAAATTTTAATAATTTTAGATAATCAGAGCAAAAGTTACAGAGGTCTGATTTTCACGAAATTAGGGTCAAATCTCTTATAAGAATTTCTTTTACTCCCCTTAATAGATACCAGTCTCTTTTTACCCCCCTAAATATATATTTTTAAATCCTTATAACTATTTTTCTAGTGAATAAAAAATAACAAAAATTTGCACATAAGTCTTATTTTTCGATGAGGAATCCAAATTTTTCATTTATTTTCCATATAAATTAATAGTAAAAAAGTTCAAAATGGCGGATTCCTTACTGTAAATAGGTGTATTACACTAAATTGATTACAAATTTACATTGCATTGATTATTAATTACAAATAAATACACTAATATGGGTTTCTCAATTTAGCAGGGTTTACTTAGACTTGTTATAGTCTTTGATGTTAGAAGAAATTTTTTGTGGAAATTCACGGAAAAAACAAAGACTAAGAAAAACCGGACTTTCTCGATTACTTGCTTTATAGAGAAATAGCATTCACCGGTCCATACATAGACCAGCGGGAAATCAATCTGTAAAAACTTTTTAATTTTTTTTCAATTTTCTAAAAACTTTCCTTGTTAAATTTTAGTAACAAACATCTTTCATTTACATATAAAAAAAATATACAGAAGGTTATTGTACAAAAATCTCGCAAATTCTTTAAAAATTGAAAAGTCTTTACAAAATGGAAAAAAACATACGAATGTGCGGTTTTTCTTAGCCTATGTTTGTAAAAAGAAAACAATTAGAAACAAAACATAGACTAAATATTAGTCTAGGTTTACTCAATAGTTTTGGCTAAAGTAACTCATCGAATCTATTTTTTTTCGGAATGAAAAAAAACATTCTTTCGTCGCTGTCCTGTTAAAAATTTAATCCAGTTGCTATGTGAAGTTTTTGAAAACGAGAAACAATATATGGTAGATTGATATTTTAGTATGTTGTTATATAGTAAATTCACATTTCCAAAGCTGAAAGTAGATCTGTTTTGACATGTATTTTCTATTCACGTAATCTACTCTTTAGAAATGAATTAAAAATGTAGTACAGCCCTTATGTACAGCAGTAACATAAATAATAACAATAAAACAATAAAACAAGTGTTGCATTGTTAAAAAAAAACTTATAAAATGGAAGGATAAACTAAAATCAACAAAAAAAATTAGATGGATGTTAAGTCATAAAAGGGAAATGAATTAAAATAATTTACTTTTCTCGTAAAATTTTTGAAAACAAAACAAGTGGAAAAAAAGCTACTTATTGTGAATATAACAATAGAATAAGTGGGTACATACAACATCTTAGCACTCAGTAAAAACTGCTGCTGGCAAGTACTATACATTTCAAATCCAAACTTTGCCCAATAAAGCAGAAAAGGTGATTGCGTACAACAAAGTACCTTATAAAAAGCTAAAATTATTACATGAAAGCAAATCGTTGGCAAAATTAACGTTGCAATTAAAGGACAATTCAGATAAAGTTTTGAATAGTCGGAGCGAAATCCACGAAATCAAACAATTCGATATTAATTTTCAATATGCGGAAATGGCTAGTTTATATGGGGGCACTGATGTAACATCCAAAGAAGTTAAAATATGTGATTTCAATAAAATTGCTTCGAACACTAACGAGCACTTTGCAGTTAGAGCTATTTTCACTTTTGGTGATAAAACGCCGAAAAAATATACCGCATACATGATTTTTTTATGCGGAAATAGAGTCTAAAACTCGACATAAGGTGTTGAATGTAGTATGTCTTGAGACAATAATAAGAATGACAAAAAAGCCACCCCCCTTTTACAAGGAAGCTAAGGTGAGAAGTGGATTCGCTATTTCTTTAAGATTCCTTCAGTTGAAGACCCCCCCCCCCCTTTTAGTAATAAAATAGAACAAGAGCAACACATAAAGAGCACCACATAATAGGATATCATTTTCTTATGTACCGACGGAATTTTCTTCAACGTCTTTATTAAAAGATGATTCCTTGTTAGAAGATAATACGAGATTCATAAATTTCCGTTCTTGGGGCAAATTCTCCAGTAATTTGAAAGATGGCTCGGCGTATGTTCTTAATGGGTTGCTATACAAAAGAGAGAGAATGAAAATAACACATATGCATTTATATGCCAGACGTGCTTAGCAGCTATACAATAGCAGTTTTAAGTTTGATTTTAAAGGTATAATAGTCCAGGCTCCACCATATAGTTCCGTACAAAGTTAATATGTACAAACCATTTGATATAGGTTCATTAGAATAGCACTTACTCTCTCAGAAAAACTTGGGTGGACATTCCGAAACAGTAGAAATTCCCCGATTTCCCGATTTTTCTAAAAACGGATTTCCGAAAAAATTTCTGTGGTGGGATTTTTCAAAAAAAATATTTGGACCTATCATTCGAAAGGAAATTTTAAGCTGATTTCAAATTACATTACAAACATATGTTGTAAACGAATATTTCGTAACTTAAAACGTTTTGTAATACAAGAGAAAAAAATACAAAATATTATTTTTTTATTTCTGTTCTGCAAATATAGTTACAATTCGAATGTTTGTTTTTAGTTTCATAAAATTTTAGTAAAAATCAGTTTATTTCCAGTCAACAGTTATAAATATTTACTATTCTTGTTTATTTTATGCATTTATTGTTTCTTTTAGTTTAAATAAAAATAAGAATGGAAAACGTTAGTTTAGCTATCAAGAGACAGAAAGAAAGTAACTTTGATATAAATAGTTGCATAATTTGTGAGAAATCAGGTTTACTTGTCACAACTGAAAATGGTAGAAAGAATATTATAAATGCATAAAATATTCGTCAAGATTCGGTATTTGAACGTTTGCGACTACCCTCGATTGATCAAAACTTTAAGTATCGTATGAATAATACTTGTTACAAAAACTATACACAAAAGAAATCCTTAGATAAGATAAAGGTAAGAGTTTCAAATCTTGCTCGTTTTTTTTTTAAAAAAACACATTAGATTTTCAATTCAAAACAAAACTTTTTTTTTATATTTCGTTTTTATAATTTTTAATATAGAAGGTTGTTTAATAGCTTTTTCTCACAAAGTAAAAGATTTAGCTGTTAGAGTTATACAACCCTAATACAGAAGTCGTTTTAATTTTAATGTGTTTCTCGTTCCCAAGATATATTTCTGAAAAAAATAGTAATGAACATTCTGGGAACGAGGTATAAAATTGTTTAAATTGACTTAATCAGTTATTGTTATTTCAGGCACAGAAAAAACAAGAAGAAGAGGTTGCCTTAATTGGTATTGCTTCAAATAAAATCTTACCAATAAGAGAGTATATTACCAAAACAAATTAATGGGTGTATAATATCTCTCTGATCTTTTGAAAAGAATATATGTATCGAAAGCAGTGTACGTTCAAACAAACAAATTATTCTCTTAGATCATCTGTAACAAAGAGAGAAGAACCGTCACCAAAAACATATCC
>JAYJMI010658823.1:0-14553 GCA_036873855.1 Sarsia tubulosa
ACCTTCATGCAACGTTCCCCGGACGTCGGATGGGGACGTTCTCCGGACGTTCTCCGGACGTTTCCTTGCCCACTGGGGACATATAACAATTTGGCAAAATAGTCAAAGGACAAAAAAAGGTTATAAGTGGGGTTGTTAATCCTCAAATAAAAGAAATAGTAGATTCCTATTTTTAACTATGGCAAAGTAAAAGCGTTGCTTCTCAAAGACTGAAATAATACCTTCCACACCTCCCTGGTTGTTAAACAATAATTAAACTTCTTATTAGAATCTACAATATCATTTTTGATATCGAGAACGTTGTTTATAAGTATTTTGCGTAATCATAGTAACCTTTCTTAAAAGTCTCTTTCAAGCTTTCTATTTTAGTATAGTATTTTTCTACTTTGTATCCCCCTCCATGGATAAGAAGACCAAAAAACCCATGATTAATAGAGTTGAGGGAAAAAATCATTTAATTATCTATTAAATTATATATCAATATACTAAGCAATCAAGCTACTCAGCCACAATAGAATCAATAAGAACAGGACAGAAAAATATTTTTGCCTCTACTTTAAAAGATTTTCCCTAGAAAACATAAGTTTATAAGCTCTTCAATTAAACACAATGAAACGAAGTTACTGTTTCACCCCTTATATAGCTAATTTCATTAAACAACACAACAAAATACCTGCAAAAAGAAACGATGCCCTGCAACTGCTGAAATAAAACAGATTACCTTATGAATGGAACTTGTTTAATAAAATGCATTGTATCAAGCTAAAGTAGCAGCTGGCAAAAGAAAAAAAAATAGCATCAAATTATCTATTTATATAATTATGCTGTAAATTATTTTCTATTGACTAAAGATATGAGGTTAACTATTTTTGGCATTCAATTGAAAAACATTGATTTTTGAGGTACGGTTGTATTTTGAATACTAATCAGCAACAAAATATCTATCCATCCATATATATTAAGTTCATATTTGCAAAAGTTAAAAAATACCATACCCCCATAACTTCATTAACACAAGTCATAACTCATATGACCAGCAAATTTTGCCAGGTAGTAGGTAATAATGGAAAATTTTCAAAACCGACCAAAAAAATATTTTTGCTATATAATCCAACAAAATAGATTTAAACTGAAATTTTTATTATTTTTACATACAATAATCGTTTTCTATTTATTTTCAAAAAATGCCAGGGTATGGCATTCTATTTTTTTGTGGGCGTTTCATTTCTGGACAGGTACCATTATTGTTTCTACAAATCTGCATTTCGTACTTCTTTATATCTTGACTTAATAGACAATGAAACAATTTAGATATTTTATTATTGTTTTAAACTCGTGACCATAATTAGTAGCAATATATTTTGATAATTTACAGACCAGATTTAGTAAATTACAGACCTTATTGTTTTTTGATTTTTTACACTACAATATATATTTGTTGATGTTCTTTACTAATTTTGGTTATTTTTAATCAATATATAAATAGTAAATTGCTACAATAATTATAATCACTTACTTAATTACTGAATCGCCTGCGGACAATTTTGATCCCCACCAAGTCTTACACGGGACCTAAAGAGCCCAGTCTTAATAGGGTTAAACAACAATATAAATATTACACTGTTTACATTCTAGCTCGTAACAATATTAAAAAACCTAATCCCTTGTTCTGAAAGTAAGACCTTTGTAACATTGTCCAAAAAATCTACTAAATCTACTAGATTTTTCACTCGAGTATTTACATTTTCGGAAATTTGTAAAAAACATATTGGATTGTGCTTTTTAAATGAATTGGAGATAAACTTTTATATAGTGCTTTTTAACTGAATTTGAAGATAAACATCAAAGTGTGACCTTTCAAAAGCGGTGCCAACGAAAGAAAAAAAAAATTAAATTTTTAGTTTTTAATTAATTTACAGTATAGTTAGGTCAAAAAAAGTATTACCTGAGGGAGCAGTTTAATATAAATCAACTTTAATTTATGCGGGAATAAATTATTTATCATCGAAGTTAGTTTTAACATTTTAAACAAAAATCGTTTTGCACTCAATCCAGCTAGGCTATGATAAATCCTTGGTTTAAACAACATCTTAGCAAACACAGGCCAATTTTTAGATGCTTCCCTCAAATTGATATGGAAATGATCGAGAATTCAGTAAGTTAATGTTTAGAAATTGAGTACTCTATACGACAGCGTCTTTTAAAATCATTCTTAAGATCATTTCTTTTGTGTAAATAGTGGTGACACTTCTAAAAAATAAACAAAATACAATGTCCAAAAACATCCGAAATATGTTACATTATAAAATAAATTAAGCTTATATAATGTCAGGGAAATGACACAGACATTCTGATAATGTACAGTAGATTTTTATTTATGTTTTTATGTTTCAGTTTTTAAAAACTTTGAAATTAACGGAATAAAAAAAATTAAAATACAATCATTGCGTGTGAATATTTTTGGTGTGAGTAATTTCTTTTGACATTAAAATTCAATAGAAGTTTTGTTAAATTTTTCAAAATGTATTAAGACTAAGAAATTTTGGAAGGTTTTACGGGAACCCAGAAGTTTATCAGTTATCATGTGATGACACGAATGTTTTGTATATTTATAGCGGTGTATATTTTTAATATTTACCTTAAGTAGAATTAATATCAGCTCCGTTTTTCTTTCTGTCTAACTATCTGTCTGTCTATCAATAAGTCGTATTTTTAACGGGTCCCATCATTGAAAATAAATTGACCGCGATCTAACTTAAAATAAAATAAAATCATGAAATTAACTGCGGACAAACTTACGAAAAGAAAAAATGATTGTGTAGAGTAATTTTTCTGTTCAGTTCGACCGACCGCACATGAATCACAAAAAGACTTTAACAGTTTTACCAGCATGCAAGGCAGCCAGGTTAGTGTTTTAGTTAATGATCCCTCTTTACTATTATTCTCTTTCTTTCAAATTTTTTGTGAAGTATTTTGAAAGCATCGGTAATCCTTTTTGACCACGCGCCAAGTTTATTTAGTGTATTTAATTTCATATTTCGGAAAGAATACAGCTTCGTTTTGTCTGCATCCAGCTGCCAGCCATATAGTCAGGTAGTGCCCTTGGACTAGGTGGAAACTTTATTAAAGAAAGACTGTAGCTATCTTTTTTGCAGGGTACCCTACAGAATTATGCGGTATTTATATTTTATTTGCTTGTTATTTTTTTAGATGTTTGTTGTTGCAGTCCGCCAGGTCTGGGTTGCTGTAAATGTAGCTAGATGTCTAGTTAAATCTTTACGAAAATCTACATTTAAAAATGACCTATAGCTTCTATATTTAATCACCTTTAGTTTTAACTTTTCAAATGAACATTTCATAATAGAAATAGCCATCTTATGAAAATCTGACAATGCTGTTTCAATAGTACAAGAATTATTTGTTAATATTAAATCAACAAAAGAAGGATTATCAGGATTCTTAAAACAAGTAGGATCCTTAATAAGACTTTTAACCCATAGCTCTTACATAATTCTTGCATACATTGTTCATGCACTTCTATCGCCCAAAATTAAAAAGCGTCCGTAACCTGAGGTATATAAAGCCAAACTTTTTGGTAATAAAAACAAAAACTTCGAAAAATATTCTTAGTGGGATTGTAGCAACAACAAAGATGCCACTTTTTCTTTCGCACATTAATCTCGACAAAAATGATTCTGTAGGTGATTTTTCAGTGGATACGAGTTTAACAGGAATGTCTTCTCAGACATACAACATAACTCCACCTCCATTTCTATTTTGGTCTAGTTTAAAGGGCGTGCTAAAGCCATTTATAATAAACTGACATACTGGAAAAGTGGAATCTAGGTTTGTTTAAGATATTAATAATATATCTACATATACTTTATTCTTATCTACGAGAAAATCAAACTTATTTCTTATAGAGTTTATATTCAGATGCCCTATAATAAGTTTATTAAATTTTTTCTTCCGAATATTCCATAAATCAAAATAATCCTTTTCTAAAGTTTCGAAAACACATACATTGTTACCTATAAAGTTATTTAAAACATTTATTTGTCAGGGAAAAACTTAAATTAATTACCCCCTCTGCTATCTCCTCTTCTTTCCTAGGGCCTTTTATGTTGTTGGTACCGACATGAATAACAATATGATCTGGTTTATCTCTCAATGTTGGTTTAGCGTAATCAGACATACAGACATTTTTAGCTTTAGAAAACGATTTAACAAATACTCTAGTGTTACGCATCGTCTTTGTCATTTCATAGCCATTAACATGCTTAAAGGGACATGGACGTACTTAAATCCATGGTACAGCGGCATAGATTCTTAATAAAAAATATTTTTATAAAAAACGTTCGTTTTGTATGTTATTGTAACAGATGGTTTTGTACAGAAGAGATAAATATTATTTATAATAATATATAAGAGGAAAGAAGTCTATATTACCTTTTCATATTAGTTTTTGATGATTTTTATTTTCCTCATAGTAAAAAAAGTTGGCTGCATCGACGGAAGATTTTTTGTTTACAAACTCACTTACCGTAATAACATTTTGCTTAATCACAGAAGTTTGTTTTAGTAAATTTGGACACCGATGGATTTAAAATATTATTTTATTTTTAGTACGTTCATGCCCCTTTAACAATACTATCGCCTAAATTGAGTACTTTCTTTTTATCTACATCTTTACCAAGATTGCTGTCATTATTATCCTCATTAGTTGCAACAGTATTATCAACATTAACACCATTATTAACATCTCTATCGAAACTTGAGCACATAAGTGCTCCATTATTTGTTGGCTGATCATTAGTAACATATGTGTCATTATATTCAACACTTTTGTTATTACCCTAATTTGGTTGAACTGCGTTCTGATTTTTTTAGTAATAAATTAAAGTTTTGACAACTATTAGAAAAGCCTGTGTTTTCATGCATCACTGATTTCGTAGTTAAAACATTTATTTGCTTTATTGAAAAAGCTATTTCATCTATGAAATAATTTTCCTTATCCGTTATCTGTTTTCTCAAGAATGAGATTTTAGATTTAAGGTCCAGTACCATTTTTTCATATAAAGTTGCAATGTTTTTTACAGGATCTTTATCTGTCTGCTTTTGTTCTTTGGATATTTTTTCGTACAATTCAATAGTATTTTCTAAATGCTTAATGTAATTTGAGTTTCTCACATTTACATTACATCCAGAGTCTTTATTCACTTCAAGCCCAGGATAGGTGTTGCATATTTTCCTTGTAGTAACATTAGCCAAACCATTTGACGAAATCTCTACAATCATTTTTGCTCCATTATTGTTTTTAATGCTAGTAGAGACAAAGAAAACTTACCAAATTAGGGGCTCAAGTGAACTATAGAGACACTGGTATATTTTACTGGAAAAATAACATCAACTTCACTGAATTATTGATTTGTCATGTATTGCAATATATTGCAATCATACATGGAAAAATACAGTTTCTATAGTCCACTTGACCACCTAGATTGTTAATTTTTTTTCCTTTGCTGATATATGTTCAAACACAGCAATTTTTAACGCTCGTGATTGTTTTTAATCTTTAAACTGACTCTTCCAGTGCATTTAAAAATGTAGGAATCAATTTGAATCAAAAGACTTCTCCATAAATTTGTCTCCTGGCGATTTGTCTCCTGGTCAAATTAGTTGCAAATTTTTGTTATTATTTGTGTAATGTTTTGATTTTATAAGGTAAAGAATTTAGAAAATTCATGTAGTAAAACACATATAAAGTATGAAACAGAGTCCAAAGTCCAAGTAGACCATTCCGTGTGCAAAGGCGTCAATTAGCCTTGAAAGGTCTATACAATAACTTAAAAGTTTTTATTACCTTTGGAAATAAGATGCAGTAATTAAAAAGTGCACGTCTCCAATAGGACTTTTAAATTAGTGTTTTTAATGTTCTCGACAAAACTTGAGGATAAAGATTATAAGACTTAATAGCATTATCAAAATAACTGCATATCTGACTTCTTTCAAAAATTGATACAAGTAATTTATATTTCTAATTTAAGTTTTAGATTCAAAGTCAAAACTTTTAGCTAAATATTTTATGTTTTAAACTCGATGTTCTTCATATTATTTTCATAAAATACAAACTTAATGACAGTTCTTCCTTTTATTGAAGTTTAATCAAGATTAACATAGTAGTTATATCAACGATTGCGCATGGACCCTTGCTTTTTCAGAAGAATGTGACAATTCGATATACATCTTTTATTTATCTTCAGATTAAATTTTTTAAAACGTTTGTATATCACCATTTATATTTATAAATATGAAGGTAGAATTACAAAGAAACTTAAAATAAATTCGCGAAATATTTGTAAACTGTAAATAATATGAATATGCACATGATAAATTATGTACTGAAATTACGAACTAAAAAATGCAAAGCTAAAATTGGGAATTCTAAATGTTTTTAAAACTATTACGTCCTCTATCAAGTTGACGTCGACATGTGTAAGGTGCTTATTGCTAATATACGACAGATGTTAGAACGAAAGGAAATGATTTTGGCTGAACAGTCACCTACAAATCAGTGATGTTCTTGTCAAGGAGGAAATTTCTTGAAGTTACATTATGCATGTGTTGAAAACTTTAAGATTAGCACATTTGTGCTATTTCCTTGAGTTTATGAATTATTTATATTGAGATACATTTGACAATTTGAAAATTGACAAAGAAAAAGACAAGGGACTGAAAAATATTCAACACTGTGTATAAACTTCACATATCACGTATACATTTACAAACATATCACAATCAGCTAAATATTATTAAAACAATATAATTTATTGAGATTATTTAACAATCGAAACACATATTCAATCAGCAGAAAAAGAGGAAAGAAAACATAGGAGATTAAAAATATTAACTTTATTTTTATCTTTTATATTTAAAAATGATGCAGGGCAACTTGTCCGCAACTATCCTCTAACTTAATCTCGTGTGTTCTATGCTGTTAAAACTCAATTTGATAAAGTCGATACCGGAAAAGTTACTCGCGCGCATAATCGAAATTACTCTAATTTTTACTCGTAAAAAATAGCGAGGAAAATGGTAGAATTTCAAAATTTATTATCAATTTGACTCTTTTCTATCAACTGATGAAAAAAATATTAATAATACTTATTTTTTTATTGAGTAATAGAGTAGTAATTTTAGTAGACCATATCTTTTTTCCCAAAAAAACATGGTTTGACGTCACTTAAGATAACGTCATTAAATAATTAATGATTTTTTTCGATTTTCTTTTTCGAAAATGTTCATATTAGTTCGGACTATATGTATACAAATTTTCAGGATGGTACCTACTATTTTGCAAGATATCCATAGGGAGGGGGCGAATCAGCCCTCTCCCGGTACTGAGGAGCCCCCAAAACCCCGGGAAGAATAGGGTTAACGGCATTTTCTTTTTGGCGGCTTTTCCTCTTTAGCGGCGTTAGCCTTTTGGCAGCGTTTACGTTTTGCCGTCGTTTGCTTTTTGATGGCGTTTGCCTTTGGCGATATTTGCCTTTTCGCGGTGTTTGCCTTTTGTCGGCGTATGCCTTTTGGCGCATTTGCCTTTTGAGGTTGCCGTTTGCTTTTTGAAGTTGCTGTTTACCTTTTGAAGTTGCTGTCTGCCAACTAGTAAAAAGTAGCTGAGAGCCATTAATAACTCATAGCAAAAGTCATATGATTCAGATCAAAAGAAAATTTTGTAAAAAATAAAATTTTTGTTTTGAAAAAACTCAATCGCTTCTTGATTCATATAGGTTAGCCAAATCAAAATACGAATATTGCAAAAACTACAAATAGAAAAGTGACCAAATTTTAGAACAACATTACGAATTTATAAGTAGATAAGATATACGAAATTAAAAAAAAAAATTATAGGTGATAACAATTGTTTTAACTGAGATTGATAAAGACGATACCGGAAAAGTTACTCGCGCGCATAATCGAAATTACTCTAATTTTTACTTGCAAAATAGAGCGAGGAAAATGGTGGAATTTCAAAATAAAAACAAACAAAAAGTTTGAAGATCAAGACAGATGTTCTGATCAAAATGTTTTAGTACTTATGAAGCCGATTGATCTAATTTTTTTATGCAAGAGAAGCAAATGCACATTTTTAACCCTATTAGCCATGTGCTTTTTAGTTTTGTTATCTATGGGGGGGGGGGGCGCACAAGGTTACCCCCTCGAGATCTTTTGAATATACAACGTATCAAAATTTCTTTGGACATACTTCCTGATTGACAAATTGTTTACAAATTAGACAATAACAATATTCAGTATGACACCATATGTTGTCATTATGACGTCATAAGTGGGTATGCCCAAAATTTGCAATTATGACATCATTTTTGAAAAAATACGTTAAAAAAGTTCATTTTTTGTTCTAATCTATATTAAATTGTAATATCTGTCATAATTTGAATAATTGCGTTTATACATCGCGTTTATTTCGGTTGCATTTTTTTTGCATCACGTGACAAAATGGCCACTCCCCCCTAAAAATTTATAATTGAAAATAAAAAAAATTTAGAGTCAGAAAAGAGAATAAATTTTAGGAAAAGTCACGAAAAATAAGATTCATACTACATTTTTTAAGAGAGATATGACTTAAAACCTTGGTGCTCCCCCCATGGCAAATAGGGTTAAAAAAGTCACTATTTTTTTATCTGTTTATTAAACCGGACAATAAAAGTTCTTCATGAAAGATGATCATAAGAAAGGTTTTAGCTTGTATCTTTATAGGAATTGGCAAATAAATAACATAGTCTTTACAAAGAACATCTATACAAATAATACTTTGGTCTATAAAAGAGAAATAAAGGGTAAGCTTGAATATCAGCTTATCACGGATTAAAGCAATGATAACATTTAGATTCTAGCATATAGCATGTTTTGATATCTAATGCAACCAAATCTTGGGATATACTAAATCACACTACAACTATTTTTTCTAATATTTATGTAGTAAATACTTGATTTTTAAGTCTTGAAGAAATATTAAATCTATTATACTTTGAAATTATCAAATATCAACATGTCAAATATTGTTTTTCTGCTTTGGATAGTGCTTGTTTACGAGTTTTGGCCTGTGTCATACAAAGATACATTTGTTATATATTTCTTGAATATTAGAAAGAATACTTAAAGAGCCTTTAGGGTCTGTAAATATTGGTATCTGTTCTGGAAAGTCTTATTTGGACAAGATTAGTGACAGTGTCCTTTTTTATGCCCTCTGGCAAGTTAGCCATAGGAGTTTATTGCTTTATTTTAAGAAAAGCAACTTATATAGTTCTTTAAATTATTTGGTGATGAGTTAATAGGAAAGTATTGTTTCACTTTTCAACCACATTAAATACTGAAAAGATAAAAACTGATCAATTTTAACAAAAAACAGGGTTAAAGTAAAAAAAGAATCTGTACATACTGTTCATTTATCTTGTAGCTATTACATATATCTGTATCAACTTTTAGCTTCTCTGCTTCAATTCCAATCGCTCTGTTAAGTTCTGCTGCTATTATTGCACACGGAAGACGATTATCACCAATTCTCCAGAAAAAAATGGCCATTTCATGCATATTGTTTATGACAGCCCAAATCAAAAGCACCTGGTAAATATCATTGTTATATATTGTTTCGTCATTGCCAGTCGTTACATTGCTTTCCCATTGAAACTATAAATAAAAATTTTAAGAAGTATGTCGACCAATATTAAACGTGGTTACTTTAAAGTTATTCTGTACAAACTATTTTTATCTAAAAACTCTAATAAAGGCTAAATCTTCATAACAAGCAATGTTAAATGATATATGTGTTTTACCTTATCAAAATGGTCTTTTACACATGTATTGGTATGAAACACTTGTGAAAATTTGGCAAATAGTGTTCGAATTTGTTTGTACGAAATGAATATTTTATCATCTAAAAAGTTCCAGTTGCATAAAAACTTGTATATCTTCTCTCTTTCAGATTTTGTATTACTTTGCGTAGTAATTTCACTCTGGGAAAGTAAATCTAGATCTTCTTCAAAAAACCAGTAGACCATAGACCAGGGTTCTTCTGATTTGAATCCATAAAGAAATGATAGGCATGTTTCATCAAAAATAGTTGCATCAAAAGTTACTAATTTAAACAGATGTTCTACCATCTCCACTTCCTCTAAAGCTACTGCCATAATTACTGCCTTTGCCAAATCAGCTTCCTGATAAATGAAAATAGAGAGACGTATATTAAAGTCATTTTCTGTTTCGTCTACTCTACTGTCCGATAAAGAGCCTGATAAAGTTTTACTGTATGTTAATGTAAAAATTCAATATTTTAACAATTAAAGCAGAGAAAGCTCTGAGAAATAACTTTTCATATACAGTAACAAATATTACCGATCCGGTGCTGATAGTGGTATTTGCTGGCGGGCAATAGGAAACATTTAAGTAACTTAGTTTACCCGACTTGAGCTAATAACCAATAAGTAGTTGAAAGATGCTAGGCAGAAAATAAATTAATTTGATAAATAGGTTAATTAGATCAAGTATGTAAAGCAGATAAATAAAGTAGCTAAAGTACGTAGAGTAGACAAACTATGCTAAGTACACGGTGTTTCATTGTAACAGCCAATCTTCAAATATAAATACTTATACACGTATAAATACTTATATTAAGTATAAAGTTTTATTCTGTGTAGGTTTAATTTTGTCATATTTTTACATTTGCTTTTACACGTATAAAGTTATTGTTATTGACAATAACTAGACTCACCATTAGTGCAAAAAAAGAGACCCCCTGATTTTTATGATTTTTGTCTGTAACTTGAGATCTAATTGTGCAATATCAATGAAACTTTACCAAGTTGATACTGCTGTATTAAAATTATAACTTTACGATCATTTAAAAAAATTATCGAGTCACACAGTGGGCTAGAGGTGGGACATTTTTTTATTTTCTTTGAAAATTTGAAACCAGCCGCACACAATGTAGGAAAATAAATTACTAACTTCTGTCTTAGTTTCTATACGCTGAAACTCGGACAAATTCTAGAAAGTTGTTACTTTTGGCAATTTTAACAAAAACATAAAAATCTAGATCTAATACCATTACAAGTTTTTACACAACCTTTACCAAAATAAATAAATTACTGGTTTGTATTTCCTGTATTATACATCTTTTACATTTTGCAAATTCAGACTTTTCCATCTGTACGTACATACATAAAACATTTATCTCAAGAGCTGTTCATTAGGTTTTTCTTTTTTGCATTAAGTTAAAACGGGCATGAACGTACTTGAATAAATGGTACAGTGGTATGGACTCATTAAAAACAAAATTTTCTTAAAAAAAATTCTGTATCTTTTTGTAATAGAACATAAAAGTAATGAAGCCTATGTAAACTTTTATACAAGTTTTTGATGTTTTTATTTCCGTAAAAAGAAAATTTGGCTGCATCGAGGGAACACTGTTTTTGTTTGCAAAATCACTTATTTTAATCAAATATTGTTTAATCGCAGAAATTAGTTTAAGTAAATTTGGACACCGATGGATTGAAAACATTGTTTTATTTTAGTAAGTAAGCTAAATGTAGAAAAGTCCTGTAGCCGGACTTTTTAGAAAGATTCTTGTTTCCATGAAAGCAGGTTCAAAAGGTCCAATTCGGCACGAAATTGGTCTTCCTTCAATATCAAAAGATCCGTTCATCAGATTTTTGATTTTTTTGTACAAAGTTAGAGACAAGTATAAGGTATAAACTGCGATATATAAGTGTCAAGATTCCCGAAATTCTTGTTTGCACAATAACTACTGTTAAAGTTTACTATTTTTCTATTTTGTAAAAACAAATTAGGTGTCGTGTGGCAAATCACACACCGTAAATGATCAATTTATTTTTATTGTGATGGTCTGTACATACTTTTAGATAGTGGTCCATAGTTTTTTTCTGTTTTACTAATCTAAAAAGCATTAAATTTATAATTCCAATTCAAAAACTATTGATATATATATGACATACTTAATGACTTTTGCACTTTGATGTGTGCCATGGCGCGCTGGTCTGATCACACTCCATTCCTGAGAAAGACTTACATAGTACTATACAGTACCTTATGTGGACTAATTTTCGCATGGACCAATTTTCGCCTGGATCAATTTTGGAGGATGAACTGCTTTTTTACTGTGTTTTTACTGTTAATCAGGCTAATTTGCAAACAACTGGCAAAAAAACATATTTCGCGCGGACCAATTTTTACAGATGAAGATTATTGATGCGAACGAGGACTAGTTCTGGAAAATCTTGGAGAACCATATAACCTTCAGGCTGTTCTCGTATAAAAGTATTTTTTTTATGCATAGTCTATATAATACATAGTCTGGAAACTCTTTGTTATACCAAGGTTATATGTTATTGTTACGATTTATTCGTGTCACATGATCAGAAAGTGTGCTAAACAAATTATTTTTAAAAAATTGCAATATTTACTTATAACGTTAAAATGGTTTATTCCGTATGATAATTTTTATTAGTTGTTTATTAATTATGTAGCACTTCTACATCTGAACTAAAAAAAAATCCTAAAAAGGTCAATTTTAGACTGACGATTTCTTCCGGAATTGCTAATTTTGGAAAAGGAAAATAAGAAATGTCTCATCAGAACAACGAATTCTTTGAAATGAAAAAATAAAAATATTTCAAATACCTCTTATAAATCTTTAGAGGGTCTCGCTGATTATAAAAAGGTACTTGGTTTTACTTAAAATGTTTTATGGAAGAAAACGTAGTCTCTTACATTCAGTTGATTTTTCTATCATTTTAAATTAGGTGTTAGGTGTCATTAAATTTCTTTAATTTCTAAAACTATATGTATAAATCAGAACAGTTATTATGACAAGCATCAAAACTACAGAAATGTATCCTCTTTTAAAACTTATAAAATACAGTACAATACTTGTGACTTTGGAAGACATTGAGTTTTTCAACTTACAGTGATATTTAAAAGATCCAACTCTTTCATCACTTCTACTTTGCTACAACAAATACACAGCTGCAGTTTTTGAAATGTTGTCTTGTTGTCTAAATGGAATATGAAAAGATATGATCAGTTTCAGATAGGGTGCAGGATCAGAAAGTTTGCTTGGACCAAAAAGAGAGGAAAGAAGGCGACAATTAGTGAAAAAAAAAAAATACTTTTTTAATTTTTTATGATTTTTAGTTAGCTCTTATGCTACAGTTATATAATAGGTAACAGCTAATAATCTAAATTTTTAGATTTGAAAACATTATTGTAAATTTGGTAAAAATATGAGATATTAAATGTTCAAATAGGTTACAATTGATAACAGAATTTTTAAAGTGGATTTACACACGTCAAAAATTTCGACCGAAACGAACATTATTTACATTATTTCGTCCGGAATTCTTAGCTTTCTTTCTGATTTGTTTTAAAAATTTGGATTACGAAGCAAAGAAAAAGAGAAACAACCATTTTGATTGGTGGTTTCGATCCTTTTCAAAGGAATTCAAAAAGGTATGCCCCTAAAACTTTAGTAAAATGTTGACAATAGATAGTTGGCAATTGTCTAAAATTCTAAGTTGATACCATTACTATTAAAAAAGTTTTGAAAAAAAGTTCAGTAGGAGGAGGGGGACATATGGGGGCATACGAAATAGGGTTAAGATAAAAAAAATAATTAAAAAAATATAAAGCTGAAGTCAGTTACAGACTATTTACAAACACATACTAATATATTATTTATTGTAAATAATTTTACATAATGCGTATAAATTAAAGAAAAAAGTAGTTTTCTTTGTCTATGGTTATATCAATAATGTTTATATGGTTGTTGTTATGTTATTACGCATACCTTATTTTCGATTAAATATTAATTATTCTATTTATTAGCATGCTCGATATTCAAGTAGGTTATGTAGTTGTTGTAGTTACGTAGTAGGTTTCGCGGAAAATTACTGGAATAATAAGTTTATTATCGTTTTGAATAAATTCACCTTGAAAGATATGATGATATGTATTGTGAATGCTATATTTAAAATGGTTAAATTTGCTAGTTTTGCCTTCCTTAGCTTTAATATTATCGTAAAAAATAATTCTAAGTCTAAAAAGTATGTGGTATAGCATTTTTCACAGAAAATTTTCGCAACTAAAGGTGTTTTAAATAGTTTCAACTTGAAGATTTTGATGATAGATATTGTCAATGCTATATTTGAAATGGTTAAATTTGCTAGTTTGGCCAGCCTTAGCTTTAACGGATAAGTAGTTATGCGGGATGGATTCTTCACGTTCAACAGATACAGTAACGTCAACTTATCCTTTAGTTTTTGAATAAGAATACTTACTTTTAAATATGAGAGATTGCATTATAACGTCGCCTATATCGTTTACTTCATCATTGTTTTGTACTTGATAAATAGTAAACTAAAATAAAGTGTAAAAATATATATATATAGTATAAGAGCTGAAAAGGCTCATATTTAGCATGACGATGGTAAATCATGCCTTTTTGCAAAAAAGTTCAAT
>JAYJMI010659934.1:0-14548 GCA_036873855.1 Sarsia tubulosa
AAGAGTCAATTTGAATCTCCTAGCAAAGAGTCAATTTGAATTTCATAGCACAGCGTCAATTTGAATTTCATAGCAAAGGGTCAATTTGAATCTCATAGCAAAGGGTCAATTTGAATCTCATTGCACAGGGTCAATTTGAATCTCATAGCAAAGGGTCAATTTGAATCTCATAGCAAAGTGTTAATTTGAATCTCATAGCAAAGGGTCAATTTGAATCTCATAGCAAAGGGTCAATTTGAATCTCATAGCAAAGGGTCAATTTGAATTTCATTGCACAGGGTCAATTTGAATCTCATTGCACAGGGTCAATTTGAATCTCATAGCAAAGGGTCAATTTGAATCTCATAGGAAAGGGTCAATTTGAATTTCATAGGAAAGGGTCAGTTTAAGTTGCCACACTACTTCATCCAAGATAACTTCTTACTCACTTCATAATTGTTGTAATTGTTGTGGAAAGCAAGAAGAAGAATTACAGATTTATTCAGACTATTGTTATCATTATTCCAAAAACATTGCCAACAATTTAGTAATCATATGACTTAAATTAATTCTGTTTAGATTTATTCCATTTCGAGAATGTACTAATTGGAATTGCTACGGGTATTTATATTGCCAACCAACAATAAGATCACCAGGTTTAATATTCAAAATTTTGTTAATTCAGTCATTATAAACATCTTATTAGTAAACAAGCAAGCATGGCCACATAGAATCATTTATTTATGTCACACATTGATTTTAAATGTCTACTAGTACTAAATCGTTTATACTGTATGCTAAAATACTTTTAAAGTAATATATCTGTATATTTCACAATATATTCGACTATATTCTTCAAACCAATTCAATACAATGATGTTGTACAATTAAGTTTACCCCTTTAGTATCTTTATGATTATATGAACCATGTGTTTTCAGGTTCATGGAATGTGTCGTTCATTGTATCAAGTGATGGTCGCTCAAGACGTGAAGATTCAGTTAAATTTATTGACACTTTCGATAACATGTATAATTATCAAACATATGCTGGTACGTGTTGAATTCATATTTCAGGCTTAATCGGAAGCCAAGAAAAACGGTTGATACTTTTAACTGTAGTTTAACACACAATTAAAGTCCAATTTATAGTAGCTGCTTTTTTAATAGTATTTTCTTCTCTAGTTAAAGCTTAATCTTACAAATACAAAAAAGAGCTGAGTTTTAATTTATGACAATTTGCTATGCATTACAGCAGCTACAGTCTTTTTCATAAAAATAATTAAATAAATTAAGTTTTATCAGCTACATCTAGTTGTATGGTAAATAGATAATCAGTTTGTTAATATAGCCGATTATTTCACTCAGATGTTTTATCTGTGGTACCAAATATGGGAAGCATGAAAGGAGGAACGGTTTTAACAATCACAGGGAAATATTTTGGAAAGCATACTCAAATTGAAAATGTTGAAGTTAAAATTGGTGAAGTTGATTGTCGTGTGATCAGTGTGGCTGAACATACCATCAAATGTATGACAGGTGAAGCTAATGAAGACTATCTCAAGCAAGGCATGTTTCCTGGTAAGTTTGGCACAGTATATTACTTCTCCTTATACAAGAGTTGTGTCGTGGTAAATATGGCACAGTATATTACTTCTCTGTTAAGGAAGGGATACCTCCCGATAAATATGGCACAGTATATTACTTCTAGGTTAAGGAAGGAATGTTTCCTGGTAAGTTTGGCACAGTATATTACTTCTCCTTATACAAGAGTTGTGTCCTGGTAAATATGGCACAGTATATTACTTCTCTGTTAAGGAAGGGATACCTCCTGATAAATATGGCACAGTATATTACTTCTAGGTTAAGGAAGGAATGTTTCCTGGTAAGTTTGGCACAGTATATTACTTCTCCTTATACAAGAGTTGTGTCCTGGTAAATATGGCACAGTATATTACTTCTCTGTTAAGGAAGGGATACCTCCTGATAAATATGGCACAGTATATTACTTCTAGGTTAAGGAAGGAATGTTTCCTGGTAAATACGGCACAGTATATTACTTCTATGTTAAGGAAGGGATGTTTCCTGGTAAACAAGAATTGTTAAGGGGATTTTTGAAATAGTGTAGTTTTCTTCATTAAATAAAATAGGTGGTCGAGGATATCATTATGATAAATGGCCAACTGGTCATGCTAATATCAACTTGATGAGAAATTATACAGACATTCACCCTGTCAATCGTACATCTGGATATAAATATGATGTTCAAACGATAGATGAAGAAGAGAAGTATATGGAGACCCCTCCTCCATTAATGGCAGCAACTTATAAAGGGTTTTTTAGACCACCTGCTGATGGTTGGTTTAAAGTGTTGTGTAATGCAGATGATATAGCAAAAGTTTGGATTAGTCATGGTCATGATAACAGATCTTCTAACGTGAAAGATTTGGTATGTTCTTTCCTTATGAAACTAAATTTTTGTCAGCTTTTATTATAAACCTCGATTTCACAACGTATTTCATATGTAAACTTTGATATGTGAATTAGTTTTGTCTTATAAAGCCTTACAAGAAAGTTTTTACATTTGTTTCAATTACACTTTAAATGTACAATACCACGAAAATATGTTATGGTAAACATCACTTAAAATATGCATTTCCATAAAGTATAGTCAAAATATATTCCACTAAAATTTAAAATCAAAGTTGCTATAGATTGTTTTTTGTTATTGCAGCTTTTATATTATACTTTAGGTGGAAGTTGCTTCCACTGACGGACATACCAGTCGTAGCTACTACAAATATCCAAGCCAGCAGTCAGAACTGATGTATCTCTACAGAAACAAGTCTTACTACTACGAGGGAAGTTTCACAGACCATGCTGGAGGATATTATTTCATGCTTGGTTTATTCAGCGCTAAAACTAAACATACTTCAAAGAAAACAAAGAAAGCTAGAGATGAAAAACAAATGGTTCGCATAGAATCAAAATTTAAATATACTAAAATTGTAAGTAGTATTGTTTACTTCGTTATTGTTTTGCGATTTAAATATTTGAAACTGAAGCTATTATGAGAGTACTCAACTGTGGAGTACCAAGCCTGAGATCCTGAACGAACAAAAATTGGACGGAAAATAAAAACTAATCACATCTGTTCACATATTGGAAACCCATAGCGAAAACTGTTGTTGGTATTCATGCCTGTAGAAGAACTTTTTGGAACAATCCAGTTCTTCAACTAGAAAAAAATGTAATTTTCTAGAAGCTATTTATTTTAAATTTCATTTAAAATTTTTGTTATAGTGAGAAATAAAAGTATTTTTATTCTATAGACCCTTGACTTGAGTAAAGTTAATTCAACCAGCCAACCAAATCAACCTATTGTGTTAGAGCTAAATGGCAGAAGAAGTGAACCAATCGACGTTACCGAAATAAAAAGTATTCAAAAAGCTTTCGACTTTCTGTATGGTGTAAAATGCACGTTCATTGAGCCCCCAGGAACATACTACTTTCAAACTTATGATGGTATAAAAGAAGGTTGGGAGTTGGGAACTAGAAAGTCGAAAACGAAGCCATTCTGTGGTCGAAACTACTTCGAGTTACACAGTAACATACCATTTTATGGAAGGCATACATATTACAAAGGGGCTGCTGTACCACAAAAGTATGATGCAATCATTTATCCGTGGGTAAGTAAGTTTAACTCAAAATTTAATAAAGATTGATACAATATTAATCTTAATGTCAAGTTTATTATGTTACCAGGTAATTTTACTTTGTAACAACATATTTAAATTTCAGATTTTCAGATAGTTTGGATTTCTCTTTTAAAATCTGATTACAAGATGAATTTTATAAAAAGTTGCAAAACATCGAGTTCAAATAATTGCTATCTATTGAGGAAGCAAGGACAGAAAGTCATGATACACTTTATATATAGTGATAGGGTTAAGGCGATTTAGATGCTGCTATCAAACAAAATTGCGTGCAAATTTAGAAACAAATCAAAAGTACAAAAGAAAAATATAAATTGTATATAAAAATAATAATATAGATATAAAATTATAGGAAATTGTATGAATATCAAGATGTACTGTAGGAGGATAGAAAATCATATTTTTGTTGTTTTTAGGTTTGCTTTACGTTTATATCTGGTCCTGTCAGACCCTACCTCAGTTTGAGATTGTTTTTCAAACAAAACAATGGAAACGATCGTTCTGATTATATCAATCTCGATGTCGAGTATAAACCATATACCCATCAATGTCATAATATCAAAGAGTTAATCTACGAAAATAGCTGGTTGAAACGACATCGTTCAATGAAAGCAGATAGTTTCCTACGAGTTGATCGTTTATATTTCTTAAAAATTGACAATTCGCTAGACAAAATAATCATCGATAATTTTTATATTGGAAAAGAACCATTGATATGTAAGTTAATTAGATGTTTTGATTGCAGGTTTAATTACAGGTCTTTATTTTTAAAGTACTGTATGTACTGTCAAAGAAAACTTATAGAATACCTTAAGTAAGTGTATTATCCTCAATCTCAATTCTGTTTGTTGCCTAGAATGAAAGTATTAGTTTTGTTTTTTAAAATATTTTATGGGTAGTTTTTGTGGAGATTAACATTCATTTTCAACTTTCTAAAATAAGAATTTTAAGAAATTTTGCTAGATTTTACTTTTGCGAATTAAAATTTTTAAGTTTTAACTTAAAAGTAAGGAATTTTTTCTTTGTCTTCATTTTTTCTAAGGTATAGGCATTAAATAAAAATGAGCTAACATGTTGTTTATTTCTGACCATTACATTTTGCTGGTACTTATGTTTGCCAAATTGTATAAAAATTCAAGAAATGACAATTTATACCCCTAAACTATTAAGGTACCTTAAAAGGGAACTCAAGTTTAAAAAATGAAGAAAATAGGAATTTCAAACACTATTAAATTGAGAGCGAAAAGAGTATTCTACATGAAATAAAAAGCATTGTTCATATTTTTTGAAGCTCTTGAATATGAACCTACCTTGTCTTGTCACTTTGAATTTCCTTTAAATGATTTATTGTATTTACTGTAGTAAGTGAAAGAAAAGAACCAACTACAAATGATTGGGTATCTGAAATTATAATCACTCAAACTTCCAATCAATTATATGAAATCAAAATGAGAACAGAAAACTGTCAATCTGACATTGCAATGGTGACAATCGCTGATTGGTCAAGCCAAAAGGGATCGAACGAGACCACGAAATTCACAACAAATGATGATGTAATAAGCATACAACGAAAACATGCGGGCAGTAGTGGGTTAGATGGGAAGCTATCGTTGGCTTACACAAATAAAGAGGGGGGACGAGTACAAAGAGGTAAATAATTAACACTCAAACTAATCTGACTAGATTTTAAAAGTTAAGTCTTTTGTGGTTAAAGTTTGTTATGTATATATAGAGATATATGCATAAATTTGAACAAAGGGGATTTTGAGCCCACAACCTTCCAGTCAGATCCGGGTCTAAGCCATTGAGTTATCCGTACGACACTACTAAGTTAACTTATGTTACTCTAAACGAATGACGTAGAACAGTAAAACGCTGTGTTAAAAGCTATAATTGAGAATAAAGGTTTGATAAAGAAACTTTCTTTATATTTACAGAACTATTTTTATTGCCTATTCGTATTTACAGAACTGGCAGTTAACTCAACTACAGATCAGTTGAAAGATTTTGCATCAGAATTTAATGAAGGAAATATTGACATATATAAGCAAGGAGATTGTTTCAATTACCAATGGCATTTCACATGGCTAGATGTTGGTGGTGATAAAAATGAAATCGAGGTTGTCGACACACTCATTCTGGTGGGTGATGAAATATCAGTTACAGTCGTCGAAGAGCGACAAGGGGGCTTATTGTACGGGCCGTTGACAAGTGAATTTCTACAAGTAGCTGAGCAACAACCACAAGTGAGTTGCATCTAAAATTACAATCGCAAATTCTTCTAAAAATATAAAAGCAAGCTAGGATTTTCAGTAATGGCAACCTTATCCATCAATCAACCTATTTATTCAATCTTAAATTAAGATAAACAATGCATTACATTTCTAATCAACAATTTAATTTATCCAATAAAAATGCCAAAATGCGATGTTTTTTTTTGAAATCATGCATTCTTAGCATTCTGCTGTTCTACTGTTTGAAAGATTAATTTTTGTTGATATCGTTGTTTAGGTTGTTGTTACCATTAACAACATCACTTCATCATGTCAACAAAGAAACTGTACATATCAATACAAAGAAGAACTTACTCCCCAGCTCATTTCCATCCAACCAAACTTTGGTTTCGGCAGTATTACAGGGGAAAGTAATCGACTTTTAATAACTATCAAATGTAGAGGTTGTTTTAAAGATAATAACACTGTTCACTTTGGTAGGGTACCATGTGACATTGAAAGTGTGGATGAGTTGGGTAATGATACAGTAGATATTAAGTGCTACCCAGGTATTCATATTTTTGTTAGTATAGAATGATTGATTGATTGATTGATTGATTTCAATAAAAGATTTGAATAATGTAATTTTGTGAATATTACACGACTGTTACTTTTGTTCTAATTGTTTAAAGTTTAATTCAATTTAGTAAGATAAGTAAGATTGTTTTTTGCAAAGGATTTCAAAAGCACAATGGCGAATGCTTACGGTGAACAGGTGTATTTATAAGATACTATTACAGAAATAATCAATGGATACCTTGTTACTAATTGCTTAGCTTACTATTCATTCACTGCTATGGGACTAAATGCCTTTCTTTTGTAATCAGAGTTACTAAAGAGATATTAAAGGAACCAAGTGACTTGTATAAAATATTTTTGCTTTTTGTGTTATAGGACATTCTCAAGCTGGTACTAAGAAAGTGCATGTAAATTCTCTAAGCGTTGGTTTTGCTAAACACCCTGTAAACCAAACTGTTACTTTTAGGTAAGATGAACATTAATGTCATATCTCAAACTTTATACTTTCTATTTGAGAAATTTAAAACTCGACAGCGTTTTGTCTCTTTTAAAAACTATTAGTAAAGTTGCTTTCTTATTTAAGTGATAAAGACAAGTCAAGTTTCTAAGTTTAGTAGTTGTTATCTATTTTCTCAGGAATTTTTGATCAAAGAATTCAAAAGTTTGAATCTTGTACATAAAAACGTTTAGAAAGAAGAAAAATAGCTATTTTTGGAAAAGTCTTTTTCAATACTTTTATTTTAATTTAACAACTTATTGTTTATTTACTTCAGCTACAAAATGAATGTTAACTCATTATCAAAATCAACTGGTTCAATGTTTGGTGGTCAAATTTTATATATTTATGGTACGGGGTTTGGTGATGAAGTTGATGCAGTTTCTGTTACCCTGGGTTCTAACTGCAATGTTACTTTTGTTAACATGACAACCATTTGTTGTATGACAAGTCAATTCCAAAACCAAACAGTTAATTTAACGGTATGAATTTATACATCATTTATATTTTACAATACACCGTTTTACAGTCTCAGTTCTGTTCTTTGAAGTACACATTGTTCCTAAGAAACAATAACCAAAGCGTCATGTATGTTTGTAAATTTTATTACCTTTTAATGATTTCTAGGAATACTGGGAAAAAATAATTAAAAGTGCTTGACGAAAACAATTAATAAATATTAACAAATTTTGTTCTTGATGTATTTTCAGAAGCGGAACTGAGACTATAAAACGGTGTATTGGCTAATGTGTTAACATCTTTGCATTTAGCGTGTAACATTCAGTATTAAAAATGGATGTTTATTGATCATGTCCTTTGTTTTCTAAAATTCATATTGTCATCTACATTTTCGTTCATATGATATAGGGTTAAAAGGGGCAAGGGCCAACAGGTTCCTTTGCTTAATCAAATTTTTATAAAATTTAGCTCGTTGTCTTTTTTTTGATCAATAAAGTCATATGAATAATTGCTAAAATTTTCTTTGTTTTAAATATGACAATTATTTTCTTATCCAACATTTGATTTTAAAAATTTGTATGAAATGAAGAAGTTGTATATTATTTCAAGTTGCTATAGTGATTGTAATAACAATAGGTATATGTGGATGGAGAAGAAGTGATGTTAGCCAATCAATTCACGTATTCTCACATCCAATCATCGTTAGCAATTGTTCAGGGAAGCATGATATTTCCAGGGGGCGGGAATAACATAACTTTCATCTATAATGGAACTATCACAGCAAGTACTACAATACTTCTGATATATAATAATGAAGTTATCACCAGAAGACGCAGAAGGGATATTTCAAATGCTGATAGTACTTTCCAAAAAACTGATGTATGTGTGATTGTCTCTCAAGAAGGTTCTAAAGTCACGTGTCAAACCCCCAAATCAATCCATGAAGCTTCTTTCATACAAGTGAGTGATGCAGCTGTTGGTGCAACTGAAGCCATTTCCATAGAAACTTCATTTTCAATTAAAGTTACAGACTTCCAGCCTCGTTTTGGATCATTATTAGGTGGAACGGAGGTTGAAATTATAGGCGAAGGATTTGGTGATATAGTAACAGATGTGGCTGTGATGTTTGGAGCTAGTCCATGTACTGTTAAAGAAGTAGATGATAATAAAATCATATGTACAACAACTGGAAGTGGTGCATTACATAAAATTGATAATACCGGTGTCAGCTCTGGTATGCGTTCTTGTTAAATTCCCTACTTATCATGAATTACTTGCATGTATATCATGAATTACTCACACATTTATAGTACAAAATACGAATTTGTCTTAATGTATTAAATTTTCACAATGTGGGAGATGGGAGGTTAAAATTATGGATACTGTAAATAAGCAAGCAATAATACATTAAAATTTTTAGACAGCTATTTTATTTCTTTTCAACCATGATTTTTTTTTTCTTATAGTTTATGGACTAGGATATGCTTGGAATGAAACAACCAAAGTGATTAAAGCTGGTGACACAGTAGAAGTGAGTACTAATGGTTTCTAATCAACTAATTGTCAACGTCCATTACTTTTATCCATACAACTATGCGGTATTCTCAACGCCTATTACTTTTTTTAAGGAAAATTACTGGAACAGGGACTGTTCAAGAAATTAAAATGTTTAATGTTATTACTTATACCCTTTGCCCTAAACACCTTACAAAACATAAACTTCAAATAGGTTTCACAAAAACTATTTTACATGAATGAACTCCTTTAGTATTTTTTTTACAAACAAGGTGGACGGCTTTTAAAAAATAGTTTACAGAAGCAGAATATGTAAATGATTGGTTACCTGATTATAAATATAGTGGAAAATGTTTGGTAACTTTTATTATTATTACACACAAACACAAAAGAGTTATTTTAGTAAATAGTGATTTTATTTTTCATTTTTTAGTGGTCATGGACTGTTCCTGGAAATTCAGCAAAGATCGGTATTTATTACACCGACAGTGACTATTCAACAACAGGAGTCAAAAACGTGTGTGCAAAATCCAGTCAAGGGAGTTGTAGCTACCTGTTTACTGTTCCAGGAGTATACTATGTGACGAGCGGTATAATCGTTAGCGGTGGCACCATTGAGCTTAGGGGGAAAGTAACAGTGACACCATTCGAAGACACAAGTGCTGATATTAAAGTTCAAATAAGAAGTAAGACATTATATTTTAACTTTTCTCTAATATATACTTATAGCGAAAGGGAATTTTTTTCCCTACTAAGTGCAATATATAGTGAAATTATTACGGCTAATAGCAAGTCAGTTATAATTAGAACTATATATTTTGGTATTTTTTATAATTATAATTTGTATGTTATGTGTTGTCTATTGGTAAGGTGTCGTAATATTTTTGAAATTTCTATAATGTGTATGTCTGGTTATGAAATCTCTTTTATTCTTTTTTTTTATTTTCTCTACCCTATATTATACATTATAGAGTTCGTATAGGCTTCTACGAATCTACTGCTACCTTTGTACAGCCCTTCTTAACCGTGGTTTAGTCTGATATTCATTAGAATGTTTCAATCTTATCTATATTACGTGCTACTTTCCTTTTAGTTGGATCCCTAGCAGAAGGGGTTCCTATAAATTCAGCTTTGTCTGTCAGTCTGTCAGTCAGTCTGTTAATAACATGTTTTACTCAGGATCTGCTCATTAGATTTTCTAATATTTTGCATAAAGTTATAGGGTCATAAATGAACATAAATGAACATAGGTGTCATATTTCTGAAAATTCTTGTTTGCCCTTAACTAGGGTCAAAAGGTCAAATTTTATTCCGTATTACATGTATCTCTGGAACAGTTCATTCGTTTTCTCCAATTTTTTTGCATGAAGATATCGGGTCATAAATAAAGAAAAGTGACGAAGCCTGATTTTTAGAAAAATCTTGGTCCCCATGGTCACAAGGTCAAAAGGACAAATTTTGTAAATCTCATGTTATTGTCATCATTTTTTTATCTTTTTCACAAATAATCTATACCATGATTCCACTGGTATTTTATCCTGTGTTTAATGTGTTACTTACATTTGAAATTCTCTTCTTAATTTCGGGGGTCCACTGATAATTTATCCCTCGTTATCCCTTAATATTTCAATCGTACCTTATAACCATTGATACTTTCTCTTTAGATTACGATGCTGATGTCATTCATCTTAGTGTATCAACTGCTGAAACTGCATCTATTATGGCAGCAATTCAACCAACATACTCTCTTCATAATAATGTTAATACCATTTATAACTCCATGTATAGTCATTATGATGGCTTATATGCATATTCATATAGCCAAAATATTCCCTTTTATGGACATTCGAACTCCTTACATATTGAAGCACACAATAATTTGGGAACTACTAATGCGTTACATGCTTCGAATTCTTTATATAGCTATAGCCAAAGTATTCCCTTTTATGGACATTCAAACTCCTTATATAGTGAAGCACACAATGATTTGAGAACTACTATTGCGTCACATGCTTCGAATTCTTTATATAGCTATAGCCAAAGTATTCCCTTTTATGGACATTCGAACTCCTTATATAGTGAAGCACCAAATACTTATGGAAGCAATAATGCACCAACTTCTTCATATGGTATTAACGGAGACCAAAGCAAACATTCTGGTATAATATCCCAAAGTTTGCACCATCCACGCCCATCAAATAGTGATGTACACCCGTCCCAAAGTTTACACCATCCACTGAACAGTGATGTACACCCGTCCCAAAGTTTACACCATCCACACCCATCAAACAGTGGTGCACATCCGTCCGAAAAATTAAACCATCCACACCCATCAAACAGTGGTGTACACCCGTCCCAAAGTTTATACCATCCACACCCATCAAACAGTGGTGTACACTCGTTCCAAAGTTTACACCATCCACACCCATCAAACAGTGGTGTACACCCGTCCCAAAGTTTACACCATCCGCACCCATTACACAGTGGTGTACACTCGTCCCAAAGTTTACACCATCCACACCCATCAAACAGTGGTGTACACTCGTTCCAAAGTTTACACAATCCGCATCCATTACACAGTGGTGTACACCTGTCCCAAAAATTATACTATCCACACCCATCAAACAGTGGTGTACACCCTTCCCAAAGTTTACACTATCCGCACCAATTACACAGTGCTGTACACCCGTCACGAAGTTTACATAATTCACATCCATCAAGCAGTGCTATCCACCAGCGTGGTCCTACTAATTGCACTCAGCAGCCACCTGCTGGAAGTCGATATTATACGTACAGCGTATGCTACACACCTATCGTCAATAAAATTCAAAATGGAAATAAATTGAAGTTCAGAAGTTTAGACGACACTATCATTGTAACTGGAAGATATTTTTCCACAATAACAGCCGATATTGAATTAAGGTTTGGTGATTATACTTGCATCGTGACAAAATTAACAGACAATGAAATTCAATGTCATATCGATAAAACACAAGAACCAACAACAGGCACGCTCTTGGAAATATCTCTCATAATAAAACACAAAGGATACGCTATTATAAACATACAAGATGTTCAAGAAAAATCAGTAGCATTTATTTTTAGTGTGACCACAGTTAAGCCTTTAGAAGGTTCGATTATGGGTAATACACCGTTAACGATAACAGGTTATGGTTTCACAAGCCATGGTAACCAAGCAATGAGTATATCGATTGGGTCAGGCCGGTATTGTACGATAACAAATGTAACTTATAACACCATTAAATGTCTATCTCCCAAATTATCAAACCAAGAAACTATGAATTCCATGAATATTACGGAGAATGTTTCTTGCTTTGTTTCGTATGTAAATGTACAGATTTTACAAGTTGTGCCACATGGCTTTAAGTATATATATAAATCTAGCTTAACACCCATGATCAATGAACTAGTGAACCATGATAATATTAACTCCATACTTCATGAGATCACTATCAATGGAAGCCAACTTGGTGTCAATGCTACAATGTATGAGATAACTATTCGAGAGGATGGTGTAAATAGTCCGAATTATACATGTATACCTGTAGATACTACAATTACAGATGACGTCATCAAGTGCAACGTCAGCAATCTACCTGTTGGCAATTATGACATCATCATGAAGCATTTACTGCTTGGAGACGTTTTTTTCAGTGTTAATTTTACATTTACTGTTGTAAGTGTTGCGAGCATTACATCAGTTACGCCTAACCAAGGGAGTACTAATGGGGGAACAAAAATCACAATCACAGGTTACGGTTTTCATGTTGATGACGTAACAGTAAAAATTGGTAACACTTTTGTGACTGTAGTAAGTGCAACCATAACTGAAGTGAGTGTAATAACACCTGCTAAAAGTACAGGTGAAAAACAAATCAACATCGTAAGTAACGGTATCACCTTCCCTACAACGCTGTTGAAATTTACATATGCAGTTGACCTCACACCTACGATTGCAACAGGTATCGCTATTAACCCACCAATGGCTGTAGGAGGGATGGAGATTACCATAACCGGTGACTTCTGCAATGACACCTATACCATTGAATCAATAACGGTAGGTATGTGTGAATGCAATGGAACATCACAGTCAAAAACTGAAATCAAATGTACCTTAGCTTACTGTCCTGCTAGCACAGAAGCCCCTGTGGTTATCAATATAAAAGAATATGGCATTTCTAATGCTTATATTGGATTCCAGTATGACTTACAAGTTACAACTGTTAGCCCATTAGAGAGTGGTTTCGGAGGTGGTATTACAATGAACATAAGCGGTCGTGGTTTTAGTAAGGATACCAACATCACAATATGTGGGGAACAATGTACTTTTGAAGTAGCTCAACTAACCGCAGACAGTCATATTATGTGTAAAGTACCTGCTAATGATCAGTTCAATGGAGGTTTAAACATCCAATGCGAAATCAACATAAGCGAAGGCGGTAAGAACGTAACTTACAACCTCCAAAATGTCAAACAATATTTTACATACAAAACTGATCTTACATCCACCATAACCAATGTGGCACCACGTGTCAGTGGGACAGGAGGTGGGGTGACTGTAGTTATAACTGGTACTAATTTCCCGCTTGATCAGTCCAAGTTAGCAGTGCATATAGCTGGTGTAGAATGCGTGATTCAAAGTGTCACAGCTGTAGCAATCACATGTGTCACTGGTGTAAGTAATAAGACAGTACAGAATGTGGACATTGTTGTCATCTCGCAAGATAATGGGAATTCGTTACCTATTGCTGCAACATTTTCATATGTGGATTATTGGAGCTCGAAATATAGTTGGGGTGGAAACGAGGCTAATTTCCCAAAAGCTGGTAAGAAATAATATTATTTGTAATTATTTTTCATTGGTCGTTTATCTCAGTATTCAATTACTATACGTAGATAATGTTTGAGAGTTTGAGCAATTTTATTAGTAATTCAATTAGTATCACAACAGCGGGAAACCTTTTATTCAATCATCGATGTCAGTCTAATGGTTGGCTCTAATGGCACAATCTATTTCTTAGGGAAAGTTACCCGCAGAAATATTTTTTTTTAAAAAAGTCCAAACTATTCTAAAAGTTTTGTTTCAACTATGTTGATTTTTTATTGAAAAGCTACTGTATATAAAATCCGTCATATTACCCGTCATATTATTCGTCATAGTTATATAAAATCCGGCTTCAGTAAACATTTGTACACACTAATTTGATGAAGTTTGAAAGTTTTTTCTAATTTTTTTTCCTAATTAAAAAATAATCGATTACCCTAAACTGCAAAAGTTTCTCCCAGCAGAGGTTTCTGTCATTAAAATAAGTAAAGTTAGTAAATATATCAGCCATATTTAACTTTGGTTCATGATATTTTATTGGACCCCCGGCTTTGCCGAAGGGGTCCTATAAATTCAGCTCCGTCTGTTCGTCCGTTCGTTCGTTCGTCTGTAACACGTTTTTCTCAAAAACCCTTCATTAGTTTTTTCTGATTTTTTGCATGAAGTTAAAGGGTCATAGATGAAGAAAAGTGACGATGCCCAATTTTTTTTGAAAATTCTTGTTTTCCTGGAAACGAGGTCAAAAGGT
>JAYJMI010661045.1:0-14547 GCA_036873855.1 Sarsia tubulosa
GTGAATCGATTACGAACATAAATACTTAGTTCATACTAAGTAAAATTGAACAAAGATAATGGTCTCGTCAACCAATTTATAATTTGACCATATAAAATATTAGTGTAAATAGGCTATCAGGATTTTTGTTTTGTTAAATAAAAGTTATAAAAAGTAACCTTAAAATAAAAAAAGTGGAGTTTTGGTTTATATTATTTTTTATTATTTTTCTTGGTTTATATATTATACAACTGGAAATTGTGAAAGAAAATTGTCTGAATCAAGCTTAAACATATTTTTTATTTAATAGTTTTATGATAGTCATTTTTAATAATTACTCGTGATGATTGTAAAAAACATTAACATGAGTGACAGAGTAATAAATTATTGTGGTGTTTTCTCCCGAGAAACTAGAAATGAGTAAACAGGACAAAACTAGCCTGAGCCACAGAAGTGTAATAAGGTTTACGGCTAGACAATTAAAATTGTTGTAATATTAAGAAACATTCACATTTTTTTTCGATATACATATTTACACATATTTAGTATGTAATTTAGCATAAAAAAGTTAAAATATTAAAAGGAGGAAATAATGATATCATTGATATAAACTCATTAAAACTTTTTGAATGCAGTATAAGCTATAAAGAATTACATGTCACAAAAGTGTGAAAGGAAAATAAATATGCAAGAAAGGTTTGCTCAAATCATATAAATAGGCCTCTTTCTAGGCCTCAACAATGCTTTAGAGGGGAGGGGATATAAAAAACTAATTAAATCTACTAATTAAATGCCAAGATTAAAGTAATGTAATATAAAATGCCACAAATACTATGTGCTTTAACCTAAAAACTTCGCATAATTTTAACGCAAACAAGAAGCACGTACAAGCACAACTGAACATAATGTAGTTCATTAATCAAGAACATAGCTACTCACTTCAAAATATATAGCCTGTAGAAAAAAGAAATTTATGACCTAGGAAATATCAGACATTCTATATTTTCATTTTTTTGCTTTTTAAAAACTTAAAAAAAATCCTTTTCAGATCAAAAAGACAAATTCAAGTGAATCTATTCTTGCGAAACCTATATTGAAATTTTTTATATTAAAAAAGCAGCTAAAAGAAAGCCCTTTTTGAAATACAAATATCTCGAAATCTACACATAGGAAGTTCCTCAAATTTCCAAAGGATACTCAAGACATTCTAATCTTTCATTTCTAAAAGTATAAGTATTGATCTTTTTGTCAAAATCACGTGAAGTTTTACTTTAATCACGTGAAGTTTTACTTTAAGCACGTGAAGTTTTACTTTAAGCATTAAAAAGAAATACTGTAATCGCTAATATGAATAAATAACACAAAACGTAAATATATAAAACTATATTTGTAAAACTGTAAACTAAAGTTTCTAAAACATTGTTATAGTAACTACTACTGTATAACTAAACTGCTATAGACTTTGATGGTAGGGGAATAATAACATTGACGTCATCGGATAACCTATAGTTTTGAGGATTGGCAAAATATATTCTTTCTCGACAACAAATAAACCGTTCCGTAATAAACTTTATTGGGATATACGATGCGACTGAGTATTCTTCAAATTGAGTATTCCAAATTTTGTTGGGGCTGTTAACACCATAGTAATTTTCATATGGGTGTTTTCGAAGCCTTTCCATTTCTCCTATCCAATGTGTTAAACTTACTTCTGTATTACTTCTACTTAAAACTATAACTTTAACTTGAAAGACTTTTTTTTATGATAGCAGGGCGAATAGTTGTATTTTCAACATTTACATCTACACCCATATACTTTGCCAATACTGAATTAAAAGAGCTACTCCCTCCTCTATACGAGTAACAAGCTAAAACTTCGTTAGCAAGCATTATCCGAGATATTTTGTTTGCGAACAATGCAATTCGGACGATATTCTCATGCGGATAGAGACTCTTAAATACTTCATTTAAATAATACATTTCATCTTGTGATATGGAAAACCTGCTAATTATGGAAAGAGGTTTCTCACATTAAAACTCTAATGCTGTACCAAAAAATGTAGAGTGGCGCACAGTATACAACTTATACTGAGAAAATCCGAGGTTTCAAGTTGATACCCTTTGGGGTATCGTAGCCCTTTGAAACCTGAAAGGATTCAAAATGAAACCTTTTTTCGGCTCAAGTTAAAAAATATTGCTTTGAAACCATTATGGGTTTCGATTGAGTCCCGTATATGGTATAGGTTTCAATTTGAAACTCTTTCCGGATTCATAATGAGTCCCTGTTTTTTAATAGGGTTTCAAAGTGAAACCCTTAGGGTTTCATTTTGATTCCGACATCGTAACTTTGATATCCGGTTTCAGTATGAAACCCAAAGGGACACATTTTGAAACTCTAAAGGTTTCGTTGCTATTCCCTTAATTTTACTAAATCGAAAGGTTTCGCATTGAAACCTTCATGGGTTTCGTTTTGATTTCTTTACGGGTATCATTTTGAGACCTTTATTTATTTTGATACCCCTTGGGGTTTCATTTTGATTCTCTTATATTTTAATTTTAATATAACGGTATCATTTTGAGTCCCCTTTCAGTTTAACAAATGATTTCCGTTTTTATGATAAGATACTTGATACCCTTTGGGTTTCAATACGATTCCCATGTTTTTTGATAATTATAAAGGGTTTCAAGTTGACACCTTTTAACATTATTTTTTAAAAAATAAAGCGTTAAATGATATTGATGTGCGTGCAATGATATTGATGTGCGTTCAATGATATTGATGTGCGTTCAATGATATCGATGTGCGTTCAATGATATTGATGTGCGCTCAATGATATTGATTTGCGCTCAATGATATTCATGTGCGTTCAATGATAACGATGTGCGTTAAATAATATTGATGTGCGTTCAGATGTAGCTTCCAAAAAAACTAAATGAAGACGATTTGAAGGGCCTTACAGTAAGTATTGTTGTAAGGAATTACAGTTTGAAATATTTCACTCTACAGTTGAACTCGTTTAATTCGAACTCTTATAATTCGAAAAATCATTCAAATCGAACAGATTCTTCGGTCTCTTCAGGTCCCTTCCGACCCTTCTTCGGTCCTATAATTCGAAAATTCATGTAATTCGAACAAATTTTGAGAAGATTCCTAAAAGATTTGAATTACATGAGTTCAACTGTATATCAAAAGCAGAAGGTGGATAAATAGTGCATATGAAGCCTCATTCTGAAGTATACAAAAAGATAAAGAACTTTAACAGATTGTTCCGTCAAAAATTTATACATATAACTGTGAAAGCAACGAGAAAAATCAAGAAATTTATATGGAAAGACATATATTATAGTCAATTTTGATTACAATGAACCTTCTTATGATAGAAACGGTGACTTCTCGACTTAAATTCCATATTACACGAACTGCACTTGTACAATAAGTTATCGGCATGAATGCTCTTTCTATGTTCCAAGAGGTATCTGTATTGCTTGAACGTTTTAAAACAGATATTACAACCAAATACTTTAGAATCATCGCAAGCCTTGCCTTTGCATACTTTAAGATGTGTAAAGTTTCCTTGGTAACACTTTCTACATTTTAGCCTGCGAAATCGATGATCTTTTCTTTCGTGATCTTCAACAGCTACTTTGTGCTTGAACAGTTTTGAACAACGTTTACACACAAAATGATTTTTCATAACTCCTGTATGCTTCTCCATGTGAGCAGAATACCCTGATGAACTCTTATATTCTTTTTTACAATATGGACAAACATGGCGGAACCCATCATGATGGTATTTTATATGTTTCTTCCTTTCATAACTTCCTCTGAAAAGTTTATCACAAAATTCACAAGGAATCTTTAAATGACTGTCTATATGTATTTTTACTTCTACATCGACGAGTCCATTAAAATCTAATTGGCAGACCTTACAAGCTTCAGGACGATGCGCTTCGGCCATTGTGGTTTTTAATAAAACGTGCTGATAGTGCTAAAACAAGGACTGGACATGTTATAATAAAGTTAAGAAAAAAAAAATACAATAAACAAAATAAAAATTTATAAAGAATATATATTTTTTTGTTTAAAAAAATAATATGTTACTATTTTTTTTTAATAATTTCAGATTAATTTAATATCTTAGATTTTATATTAATTAATCAAAATATAATAACAATACTTGGGTCTGTTTTTTATAAAACTTAGCTGGTCCTTGTTTTAACCCTAATTAGTTGAAAACTACGCACACGTGCAGTTGACCGTTAAAGACATAAGGCGTAAGTGATTTCTTTCCCGCTTAAATAATCCTTAAATCCGCTTAAAGGGCTGCAGTTGAATTAGAAACAGAAGGACAGAATCAGCGTACAGGCGTATGTAACCATTTAACTTTGTTAAAAAAGCTAGCAAAGAGTTCATCAAAGAAGAGATATATTTTATCTTTCCATATTTAATTTGGTCTGATTTCGGTTGTTTAGTTTTTTTATAGTCTTTTAAAGCTTGTGATCTTCATTTCGATAGAAATTTTTTTATGCGCTGCGGGATATCTAGTTGCCAAGAAAAATATACAAATGAACGAAGTTTCAAAAACCATATTAAATCAAAGCATTTAACGTTTTTTGAAAAATTTATGAAAAATGCTCCATCCGGGCCTAATAACCAGCAAGATGTGCCTCAAAATGCAGTTAGTGATAGCACTTCAACTCTAGACAATTCAGACTATGCACATGACAGTGATAATGATTCAACTAGGTCTGGTTTTTCTTTCCCGGAAACTTGTTCAAACAGCTCTGATGAAGATGAAGATATGTGCAGCAATAAAGCTGAATTTTCTGACTTTCAAGGATTAGTTGCAGATATTATAATTGAACTAAAAGAAGTGCATCATGTGATTCAATCTGCTATTTCAGTAATTTGCGAAAAAGTTATATCAATACTCTCTATTGACAGAAAAGATTTTGCTACATTGATTGAAAGTAAACTCTTACTAGCACAGATAGTTCCAAATTATGAAACAAAAGTTGTGCTTAAATCCAAAAGTCCTTCTGAAATGTATTTCCAAAATTTTAGATATAGTTATGCCTTAACAAATTTTTTGAAGAAAGATGAAGCTTTTATTAAACCTATCGAAATCCCAATGATTGGTAATCCAAATGACTGTGCTTATTACATACCAATTTTAAAAACTTTGAATAACCTTTTGCACAAAGAAGATGTTATAAGTGAAATAATGTCTAGTGAAAGTGAACAAGAAGAAAACATTTTAAACTTTTTTTTGTGATGGTTCCTTATATTTAAATAATGATTTGTTTAATAGTAATGAAAAAGCTCTCCAAATAATACTTTATCGTAACGATTTTCAACAGGCAAATCCTTTGGGAAATAAAACCCACAAATACAAACTGTCTGGGTTTTATTTTACACTTGGAAATTTAAAACCAAAACACAGATCTCGTCTTAAAGATAGTCATTTAGCTTTACTGTGCAATGCAGCATTTATTAAAACATATGGATATGATGCCATTCTTAAACCATTGTTAAAGGACATAAAAGTATTAGAAACTCAAGGTATTAGTGTCATTCTAGACAAAACAACATACACTTTTTTAGGTACACTATCAATGACTGTAGCTGATAATCTTGCTGCTCATGCATTAGGGGGGTATTATCAAACATTTTCTACTGTACAGCGATTTTGTAGATTTTGCAATTGCTTGAAGTCTTCCCTCAATGATTACTCAAATGGTCATGTTATAAGATCTCAGTTAGCATTATGATGCTTAAGTTAAGGAAGTTGAACAAGACCCAACCCTGACAAAATTATATGGTGTAAAGTATAACTCCTCACTGAATATTCTCACACATTATCATGTAGCAAATGGATTACCTCCAGACATTGCTCATGATATTTTTGAGGGTTTTGGAGCTTCATTTCTTAGTGAACTAACAGTACATTGGATAAATAAAGGCGAATTAAACATTTTTCTTATAAATTCACAAATTGAAAATTTTCTCTATGCAGATGTAGATAAAAGTAACAAACCACAGTTTCTTAAAGAAAGGCCATTAACTAAACTTAAGTTCAAGCAAGAAGCATGTGAAATGAGGAACCTTTTAAGGTTATTTCCATTATTGGTTGGTGAATTTATTGACAAACAAGATCCTTATTGGAAGCTTTTTTGCAAATTTCTGATAATAGTAGAAAGGCTTTGTTCTCCTTCTTACCATGAAAGTGATTTAAAATATTTAGTGAATTAAAAAAAAAAATTAATTGATACTTTTTTCATAAAGTATTGTTCATTATTCAATAAGAAAATTTGGTCCACTTGTAAAAACACTCAGGTTTGAGGCCAAACATTCTTTTTTAAAGAATACTATAAGTAACTCTAAAAATTGGCAAAATGTAAGCAGCTCCATAAGTTTTAAGCATCAGTGTTACATGTATCTTCAATATAAGAAGTAAAACTATTTTAATGAAGATGTAAAATTAACTTTTGCTAAAGAAATACATCTAAATGAATTTTTTGATGATATAAGTACCATTTTGAAAAATATTCATGGTACAATTTAGGCCTTATAACAAAAGGGAAAAGTATTACCTATGAAGGACAGCGTTATCATGAAGGTGATGCTGTCTTGTTAGGTGTTGAAGATAATGAATATAATTTTGGAAAGATCATATGTGGACTTTCAGTTGAAGGCCAGTTTTATATTGTTGTCCAAAATCTTCTAACTGAAAATTTTGATAATCATCTCAATTCTTACGTTGTAAAGGAAACTGCCGAGAAAACCCTAGTTAAAATAAGTAACCTTTTTGATCATCATTCTTTGGGAATATATCACATGAATGCAAAGCATTACATTAATTTAAAGTACTATATACATAAGCCAATTACAAACAATATATAATTAATAAAGCTTAATCATGGTCATGTCTCATGTATACGATTATAGTTTCGTGTTAAGTAGTGGTCATGAAAAGACAAAATTGCTAGGGGTTGCTAGGGATTTTTACTTTCATCATCATAGCTCATATTAACAATATTTCATTTTATTTCATTTAACACACCCCTACGGGGGTCATTTTGTAATATACTGTATATACTTAAAAAGTACCTGGTTGCCAGGGAGTTTGTTTTCATTTATATTTTTTTATTCCCACCAACATAGCTTTTTCATTCCCACCAAGAAATGGCAGAACCCAAATTATTGGGGGTTTGCTAGGGATTTTTACCTTCATCATAGTTCATATTAACAGTTCATTTTATTTCATGTAACACACTCTTACGGGTGTTACTCTTAAATGTAAAAAAAATAAAAAAACATTTTTGGCAGATAAGATGTAGCACTCTTAAAGGTACAACTTCAAGTGATTTTGGCCAGAAAATTAACCCCTATTCAAACTTTTAGAAATGAAAGATTATCATGTCCTAAGTATTCTGTGAAAATTTGAGCAACTTTCTATGTGTAGTTTTTGAGATATTCGTATTTCAAATTGGTATAACAAAAGCAACCAAGAAGCAGATTGAGCTTTTAACAAAGTTTGGAACTACTTTGCTTATGATCTGGTAAATACCAGGAAGTGAAATTTACCGGTTGTGTTTACTTCTAGCTACTCTTTTACCATACTAAATTTCAATATGGGTTTCACAAAAAAGATCTCACTTGAAGTTGTATCTTTAAGTAGCTACATACGACGTCAACCCATACCTCCTCGTGGTATCTGCTGGTAACAGCTAACGCTGGCTAATGGGCGATGGCGCAAACAGGGTGTTAATTTATCCAAAAATATATTTTATTTCATTAGAAATGCATTGTTTTTTTAAGGGAGTTTTCAATTTATCGACAATTTTATTTGCTTCAAATATAGTAGAACGCTTGATAACTCAAAGTTTTTCATATAATTTAAAAAAAAGTTTATTCCTAATTCTGCATTTAAAACTCTTGATACATTTTCGTTTTAATCAGAGAGAAAGCTCTGTATACTCTATATACAGTATAATATCCCATGTTCAATATTTACCACTGAACAATATTTATATTAATTGCTTATTTAACATAAATCAATTCTTTGTTTGTTTATTACACTGATTTCAATTTGTTTTTTAATTGTATCTAAATAAAAAAAGAGATTCTTTTTTTAAAGTAAGAACTTTTTTCGAAAGATATTTTCGCAGAAGTTATTTTCAAAAATTTGCACCAAATACACAGAAACGAATTCCGCAATATACAGTAAAAAATTTCCTTTCTTCCAATATAAGTAAAGAAAGGAAGTTTATGACCTTAATTGCGAAAATAAACTCTGCTACTTTTGGTTTCCACAAGCACAAATTAAATGTCGCAGAAATTTCTTTCCTTTTAAAGTTAGAACCTAATTTAGCAATTCCACTTGTATTTTGTTCTTTTAGTCAATTTAAATTAAAAATCAATCATGAAAAGATTCTTGCCTGTCATTTATAAGCCAAATAAAATGAAAGTGAAAGTATTTGACATAGGTTCGTTAAATGCGAAGATAGAAGATGCATTTCGCAAACATCCGCAACCGCCAACAAATTTCTTCATTCAGTATTATGATGAAGATGTTCAAGATTTTTTGGACTTAACCGAACAGGCTGAATTGGATGCCGCAAAGAAGCTACTTATATTAGAAAAAAGTATACAATTAGTGCATCAACCCCTAGTACTTATTCAAAGAAACATGAAATTTTGTCTCCAGATGACTCTACCACTGATTCTTCTGAAGATGATTCACAAGATAATAGTGAGCCTAGTAGGAAAAGCCATGAAGTGGTAGATTGTGAATCTTATCATGAATCCGAATTGGAATTGCATATTTCAAAAGTCACCTCTAATGATGATGACGATGATGGTGACGATGAAATAGGAAGGATTGTCACAAAAGCATCTCCCGCAAAACGGTATTTATTTTTTTCTTTATTATATTAATATATTCTGAAGTGTAAACATATGGGAAGAGAAGAGAAATAATAAAATAGAAGATAACATAAACCAGACATACACAAGTAAAATATCAAAAAAATATTATTATCTATATAATATATATATAATATATATTAATATTAATATTACACTTTATTTGAGTTTGTTTTTTTACAAATTTTCAAGGATAATTAAAATATTAAACATTTATATGACATATTTATTTATCAGAAATTATCATGGTTTGATTTCATCGGAGAGCTTATGAAATAATCTTAAAACACATTGCTGTGATTTTTTTTGTTATTTTATTGGTGGGCACCACTTAAAGAAGAAAGTGATAAAAAAGTGGAAAATAATAAGAGTAATGTCAATCTAGTTCCGATAGTTTTTAATGCAATTCTTTTCAATTGATGACTTGCAGCATATATTTTGCAAATCGTTATTTGTTGAAAAGTTTAATTCTCATAAAACCTCTTTTGACCTTTCTACTGTTCTACAACATGTTAAATGTTTATATTTCATAGCACTTTGAAATACTTACCTTGACCAAGACCATTTATTATAAATGAGAATATGTACAGCAAGACCGTTTTATCGTTTTTTGATAGTGGAGAAAAGGTGAATAAGAGCAAGTTGTCTTCGTTGATGCAAGGGATATTTGATGAGTGCTCGAAATATGCTTTGTAAGTAAACTAATAAGTCACTGGTAATTAGTATTCAAAGAAACATATTTTTACTCATGTAAAAACTTATGTTTGTTTCATTTATAGATTTTTTCTGCTGTTTTCAACCTCTCCTCGCCCTCATTTTCTCCTCATATTCCCATGACATGCAATATTGTCAAGTTAATCTATTTAATTAGTTAATCTAGTTAATTACTATCTGGGATAGTAATTATTTAGAACTATTAATAGAGCTACTTAATATAAACTTTATATAGCAGCATGATATTATATGATGAAATAATGATATATACGGCTTGTTAATTTTTTTTATTTTGCTTTTAGATATCCAGTTGAATGGAAGTATACAGAAATTTTAAATGCTATACTAGTTAAGTGGCCTCATCTTTGTACTCCTTATGGTCATAAGGAACAAGCTATGGTATGTATTTATATTTTTTTCGTACTATAGCTAGCTGTAGTATTTGATTCTAAATAAATAAAGAGATCAAAAAACGTCAAACTATTAATTTAAAGGTTGTTTAAAAAATCGAATCTCAAACTATTTACCTAAACGATATATGTGTAGGTCTAAATATTTACAAATTTTAATTTGCGCGTTACTAGGGTCAAAAGGTCAAAAAAAATGCGTAACCCAGCTATCTCTGGAACCGTTCATTCGTTTTCTCTGATTTTTTGCATGAAGTTAAAGGGTCACAAATGAAGAAAATTGACGAAGTTAGATTATTTAGAAAAGTTATTTTTTCCATGGAAACAGGGTCAAAAGGTCAAAATTTATCTTTTTTTACGATGTATTTCAAGATCCGTTCATCACATATTTTTGATTTTTTGTACAAAGTTAGGGATAAGTATAAAGTATAAACTGACATAGTCTCATAATTCTAAAAATTCTTGTTTGTGCGTTACTAGGGTCAAAAGGTCATAAAAAATTACGTAACCCAGCTATCTCTGGAACTAACTGTTCATCCGTTTTCTCAGATGTTTTGCATGGAGTTAAAGGGTCATGAATGAAGAAAATTGATGCAGCCAGATATTTTAGAAAAATTCTCTTTTCCATGGAAACAGGGTCAAAAGGTCAAATGATCTGATTTTTTTTACAAAGTTAGGGATAAGTATAAGGTATAAACTGACATAATTATCATAATTCTGAAAATTCTTGTTTGGGCATTACTAGAGTCAAAAGGTCAATGGAAGTTAAAACCTTATAGTGTGATTTACATTACAAATTTATTATACGGGGGTCCACTGGTAATTTATCCCTTGTTTTTTTGATTTTGATTTTTGCTTAAACGTTCTTACTCACTTAAATCATTTTTGTGCAACCGATATTGAAATTTATATATTGTAAAGAGCAGTTGGAAGTCAATGAATCTGCTACAAATCACTTCACTTGATTCAGCCATTAAAAGTAAAATAACTTGTAAAAAGCTCAATCTGCTTCTTTGTTTATTTTATTTACTTTAAAGGAAGTAATGCGAAAGAAACTTTCATGAATTTTGATGAATTCACGAAAGCTGAAACCTGCAAAAATTTCTGTTTTTGATACCAAAAATACTGTATCTTTACTTTTTTCTTAATTTGTGTCTCCCTTTACAGTAGCAGATTTGAAGTTCAAATATCTCGAAAACTACATATAGAGTTTTAGTCTAGTAGCCAGAGGGGGTCAACCTCATGGGTCAGGGGGGCAAATTTAGACCTGTTTAATTTTGTAGGGAATTATGTATAGTTTTAGGGGAAAAATGTTTGCAGAGCTGAATTTTTTCTTGTAAGTGTGTATTTTAAGGACTAGAATGTGTTGTTTAAGTAGCAAAGGTACCACCTCAGCACTTTGTCAGCACATTTTGAAAAATATTTTTGGTTGTTGGGTTTAGAGATTCCATTCAACAGATATAGGGGTTTCAAAAATCAAAAAAATCCAGTTTTTTGCTGAGTCAGCATTAATTTAGCATTTTTTCGTATTTTGAAACCTCTATATCTGTTGAATGGAACCTCTAAACCCAACAAACAATACCATTTTTCGATAGAGCTCTAAAAGATCTTTCTATTGCACCCATTTAAAATCATTCAAAATGTGCTGACAAAGTGCTGACGTTCAAAAATTGGACCTTTAAATACTGATATCTCTGGAACCAGATATGAAAAAATCAGTTTGAATACCGTTTATTTTGATATTAAAAAACCTTTTTTTCAAAAAGCACAGGGTGGTACCTTTGCTACTCAAACAACGCATTCTGGTCCTTAAAATACACACTTACAAGAAAATTCAGCTCTGCATGCATTTTTTTTCCTGAAACTTTACATAATTCCCTACAAAATTAAACAGGTCTAAATTTTCCCCCCTGACCTATGAGGTTGACCCCCTCTGGCTACTAGACTACTTGAGGATAATATTAAAATTGAAATCTTAGCAAAATTATTAAATTTACTTTATTTTTATACATTTAAACACCTGAAACTTAAATCATGTGGCAAATTCTCAAAGTCTTGCTATCTGTGAAAATTAAAGTTCTCGAGGTTGCTCTGGGTAGTTGCTTAATTATCACATTTTCACTATTATTTATATTTTGTTTATTATAGAAAATGTGGAGGAGGAAACTTAGGTCGTATTTTAAAAATACAAGGTTCCGCTAGTGTAAGCATTTACGCGAAGTACAACGCCGTCAAGCAAAGTTGTCAAAGATAGAGAGGCCTATAACCCCTCCAAATAACCACTGGGGTGTAGCAATTTTTTTGCCAGATACACCAGAAGGTGAAGATAAAAGAACGGTCCACCTACACAAAGAAAGATTGTTAAACCAGTCTTCATTAAGTGTTGTGAGGCAAGATAAAAGTACTATAGAAACCTCAATGGTAAAAACTTTTTCTGCTAGGAGGAAAGAAATTGTTGAGAGTAAAAGGTTGGTGGTAGATATAATAACAGATTACCCAATGCTAAAAGAACAAGAACAGGTGTGTTTGTTAGCTATTACCTTAATGGTATACCTATTAACCCTGGTCTTTTTTGACGTTTGAGACCCGGGGGGTAGGCTGAAAGTGCCCTGTGACAAAAAAATGACCACATCCATATCGGCGTCACAATGACGTCATCGGTAAAGGTTATTATATAAAAACCATGATTTTTATAGAAAAAGTTAATATTTTCAAATAACAGATTCTGGTCCTCTAAATAAAAGATACTTTTAGATATTCAAATAAATATTTATTATTCACTATTCATTTATATTATAATATTGTTGAAACTGGTAAGTAGGCTGTTCTTATGTGTTGCGCAGAAATTATCATTTTTGACGATCTGTGACAAAAGGGACAAAAATTTTAAAAAAACAATTCAGATGTATATAACTAGAATAAATTTTAGGAATTCTCTTAAGCCAAAATGTAGCTTACTGATGTCACTGTGAAATATGTTCTCTAAAATCTAATAAAATTATTATTCAGAAAATTCAATTCTCATGAAAAATACTCAATACTGTCTGAAAATTAGATGTGTTTATTGGATTTTGTTTAATTTCAGATACTGAATGAATTCGAACGAGTGACAAACTTCAGTATTGACGGCAAAGTGGCCCAGCATTTTAAACAAAATGGTAGGAAGATTTTGACTTTTAATCCGATGAAAAAGCTAATGAAAAACTAAGTGAAGGATATGGTGGATGCTGGGAAGGCTGCAAATGCAAGTGAATGTGAGTAATTCATCATCTTATCGAAACATACTTATTTATTTTGCTTTTTTGCATGAACTTAAAGGATATGAACTTAAAAGTGACAGAGCCTAAAAATCAACCGATGAACTTAAAGGATATGAACTTAAAAGTGACAGAGCCAAAAAATCAACAATTTTCAAAATATCTCAAGATCCTTTCATAAAGCACAAAGTTAGAACTAAATGAAGGCTTCAAACTGGCATAAGTGTCGTTATTCCGAAAATTCTTGTTTGCAAGTAACCGAGTTCAAATGCTAAAAAATGCTAAAAAAACAAATACAAGAAAAACTATTTCAAAAGTACGTAATAACACATTATTTATACTACAATATAAAACTTGCAATGATTGGTGAAGCTTTTACGTTTTTCTTTCGTTAAAGTACTAGGTGTTATGTTAAATAACCACATTATAGTATCTGTTTTGTTGTTTATAGATCATACAGCTTGAAAATGAAACCCGTAAGGAATCAAATGAAACCCTTAGGGGACTCAAAATGAAACCGTAAAGGACTCAACGAAACTAATTAAAATAAAACCCGTAAGGAATCAATATGAAACTCTTAGGGGACTCAAAACGAAATCGTAAAGAACTCAAGGAAACGAATTAAAATGAAACCCGTAAGGAATCAAACGAAACCCTTAGGGGACTCAAAATGAAACCGTAAAGAACTCAACGAAACTAATTAAAATAAAACCCGTAAGGAATCAATATGAAACTCTTAGGGGACTCAAAACGAAACCGTAAAGAACTCAAGGAAACGAATTAAAATGAAACCCGTAAGGAATCAAATGAAACCCTTAGGGGACTCAAAATGAAACCGTAAAGGACTCAACGGAACGAAGCGAGTTAAAATGAAACCCTTAGGGGACTCAAAATGAAACTGTAAAGAACTCAACGAAACGAATTAAAATGAAACCCGTAAGGAATCAATATGAAACTCTTAGGGGACTCAAAACGAAACCGTAAAGAACTCAACGAATCGAATTAAAATGAAACCCGTAAGGAATCAATATGAAACCCTTAGGGGACTCAAAATGAAACCGTAAAGGACTCAAATTTTATGAGACCCTTAGGGGACTCAATATGAGTCCAAAAAGGGTTACATATACGGTACTCCTCTTTGAGACTCTTTTTGGTCTCAATTGAAACCTCGGATTTTCTCAGTGTACTGTTTATTTCAAAAGAGGAAGTACTTGATATTGAATCGTCATCACACGAATCTTCTACTAGACTACTACCTGGA
>JAYJMI010662156.1:0-14543 GCA_036873855.1 Sarsia tubulosa
AATTGAAAAAACTTTCATCTGATGAAGATGGAGGATGATAACACCCACAAAGTAACCATTTAGTTTTGCGAAGATTTATTTCTAAAAACAGACATTCCATACCATCAGGGTTATTAAAATTTAGTATTTTACTTGGAATATCTTCTCTAATAAAAGCAATAACACCACCTCCATTTGTTTTGTCTAATAAAAGCCATAGCACCACCTCCACACCACCTCCAGTTTGTTACTAGCTTATGTTGTACCTGATGTCTGTTTTACGCTTATTTTTTCGCCACAAGTTTTCATTCTTTTTTGTTGATTTAGCATTGACGTTGTCAAGAAGTATGTATCCCCATTGAATTGCTAAACTTTCCAATCCTTTTGTGTTTGGAAGTACTTATAAACTCTACGCATTTGTTGTCTAGTAACCTTTCTACAAAATGACTTTAATTTTGTCGGCTGTATATTACAGAGTCTTACTTGTTTTAGATTTACATCACTACAAAGAAAACACCATACTTCTCTCTTCTTGCTGCTATACTCGTTATATGTCAATTATCAAAGTTAACCTTCACAAAGTCAATAAGTTAGTAGATACATTTATCTGTTTCTTAATTCATCTACAAAAGTAACTTAACTGTATATTACAAATAAAGTTCAATCTCTAAATTTGAGTTACAAGGTATTAGTGATCAGTTTTCAATATACCGCTATCCTAGATTTGTGTAATCTTTATAGTCAGCAATTAGCTCCTAATTTCACCAACGTTCTGAACGAAACAGATATAGTAGCTAAATTTGTTATTGAACTCCCTGCTTCTCCGACGGAGTCGTTCGTTCCTTCGTTCTTCCATTGATTTCTCAGAATTGGTTCATTAGTTTTTCCCCTGATAAATGCTAAAAAGTGACAGACCCTGATTTTTATTGAAAATTCTCTTTGGCCCGAAATCGGCTTAAATAGGGCAAATTTGGCCCCTAAATTGAGGTTCTGCCCCTAAATAGAGGTTCTGCCCAATATCTCAAAATCCGTTTATTAGATTTTTCTAGTTTTTTGGATGAATTTAGAACATTATGAGAGGTATCAACACTATTCCTGTATTTCAGAAAATTCTTTTTTTCCCAAAATCGGGATAAATGGTGCAAATTTTGGCCGAAAATAGACATTTTGTCCTGTATCTCAAGATCCATTTATAAGATCTAGTTATTTTCAAAGTTATTACTGGGAGTCCAGCAGTCAATCTTTCTCTAAATTTTGAGATCAGCGAGGTTTTTAATAAATTTGAAATATCACGAGTGAAGAGAGGTTTTCGTAACGGTTATATCGTTAAAAACCGTACCTTGTTTCCTAAAGCGAGGTTTTCGTAACTGTTATATTGTTTCTTTCTGGACAATTATTTCTTAAACGATGCTCCTCAGATATTTTTTAAAGTATTTTAACTTCTTATAAATTGCGCTAATTCAGGCTGTATGGTATCTAAGAAATATAACGATCCACTAGACTCTACAGCATTTGTGTTGGGCATGGTGACATTATTAAAGCAATATCATTCCGATTGTGGTGAACAATTTGTTGCCGTACTTGCTCAATATGTACGCTCCACCATAGAAGCTAATGTCAACAAGTAAGACATGATTCTTTTGCGCTCAGAAAAAAACTTATTTAACTGTTAATGATTTTTAGTGAAGAAAATGATTAAGAACGGGTAGTGATTTTTGCAGTTGGTTGAAATTTGTTGATGCATTCATGTATCGAACAGATTGCTTGTTTCACACACAAAAGTAATTCAATTCAATTCATTTTAAATGTAAAATGTCTTTATTTATTCCAGTCCGAAGTTGAACGAGTTGTCGCCAGAAGTGATCAACACGTTGACATTTTTAGAAGAATATGTTCAACACGCAGAACTATCGAGAAAAGTAAGTTTAGAAATATGCGGATTATCTATAACTTGAAATGATTTACGTCACAAAACGTTCTATAAAAAGTAGCGATACAAGGCTTTTCAATATCAATTGTCTATAAAACCAATTAGATTCTTCTACATGGCAGCACATATGTTTGCAACCACCCACCTGCTTTTTCTTTTTACATATTTCATCCAACTTGTTAGTATTCTTGTTACTTATAGATCTAGATATACAGATAATATAGATCAACGAAAAAATTAACCAATTACGGAGAAAACACTTTCTCTTTGTTTTAAGACATTTTTCTTCCAACTTTTAGGTTGTAGAAGCTCATATACCGGCTTATATCTTCGAAGACTTTAAACATCAAGTATCTCCATAAAATTCTACTTACTCTCACCAACAATTAAATAGAAAATGTAAATACAGATTTTATATGGTTTAGATAATTTATCGCTTATTTTTTACTTTTCTATATTAGTTTTTAAAAAATTATTACGCATTATTTGAATTATTACAACTTGTATCTGTGCCCTATAAATTCAGGTCTGTCCGTTCGTCCGTGTACGTCCGTAACACACTTTCCCCAGAAACTGTTCATCAGTTTTTTCTGATATTTTGCATGAACTTAGTGGGTTTTTCAAAGTGACAGAGCCGGATTTTTGACAAAAGGTCAAAATTTGCCCCAAAATCACTATTTTCCAAGATATCTCCAAATCCCTTCATTAACTTTTTTTTTATTTTTTTGCACAAAGCTAAAGGCAAATAAAGGCTTTAAACTGGCATAAGTGCCATCATTCCGAAAATTCGTGCGGAATTGATATTTCGCGAGCTATCGCATGCTACAGACTTCCAATTCACTTGAAATTTTGTACAATGATAGAGATTAGCAAAGCATAATATTTGATCCTATAGTTTCATAAATAGATAGATCCATAATTCTGCACATTTGCTGCATGATGAGGTCAAAATGTTAATTTTTCGATACAAATGCTGCTATAGATGTAAGATGTAATTGTTGCATTTTTCTCAATGAAAGAGCTAATGATTCCCTATAGGTATACATTTGCATCGTTTTACAATACTGCTCATTTTCTGCATGATAGTGCCATTTGATTAAAAAATATCAGTTACCGGGGGTCCAATGTCTATCTATCACTTGTTTTAGATTACTTTTATTTGAAAATTGAGGTTTTCTACATGTTTTCTTGGAAGTTTCTCTTGACATTTTTTCACTCAATTGTCATCACATAGAATAGAAAAAATTTTGTCAGCCAGACGCTTTTTGTTTTTTATTAAGTTGATGAAAATAGATCGCAAATTAAAAGTATATTTGTAAAATTTTTCAAGTGAATATATAGAGTAAAGTTGGCCAATTGATCATAATGTTTTGTTTGAATTGTATCTGTTAATATTTGTATGGAATATATGAAAATTTGGGAGAATTTTATTGTAATAAGAGAAATAATTTAAAATTTCCGTTCGGTTATTTACTCACTTTCACACTCGTGTAAAATAATTAAAGTTGACTCTTTTAAGTTTCAAGCATTTTTTTATGGCTTTTGTTTACAAATGCTTACAAGACTACTTTGAGAACCATCTGTTTAAAAACAATAGATCGTAAAAACGATGGATTGGGTTTCATCGTGAGATAAAAATCTAGTTTTGATTATATTACATGATTCTAGTGTGAGATTGATTAAGAATATAATATACATTGATTTCTATCAAATTATGTTAGTATTAAAATATGTACAACGTAAATAATCTTTATGAATATATTGTCACGACTGTAGATCTAAGTGTTATATATACTTTTATGTACCGTGTCCGTGCTACTACTTGTGTACAGTGCTACTATTGTGTCAGTTTAAACGAATCTACATCTGAGTACAGATACAAGTACCAGTTCTCCATTCTTGCAACTTTGAAGAGATTTCATGGGATTGATAATGGGCTAGGAAATACTTTTCATCATCCGAAATGAAATTTCCTGTTTGGCGATTGGTGGAATGCTTTATTCAGCTTTTATCTCCACATGTTCATACGGTCAGTTTCTAACTCCTCTTGGTATACCTTACTTTGATACGAATATCAATTCTAGCTCATATTCAAGTTGGTAGGCCATGTATAAAATTCTTTCTGATTGCATTCGCTAGTAGTTTATTGATAAAATCTTTTTTCTGACTACTAGTGATTTTATAATGTACGTCAAGATTAATATTTTTGGGGAAAACTTTACTTCGAGTTTCCATTGGTGAATGATTGGGAACTAATACTAATTCATTATTATATTTTTGTACAGTGAATCCTGCATTGTTCATACTTGGTAACGTTATCATTGTTTTAGCATCTGATTCTGGTTGTGAAACCTTAGAGTTAACTTCAGCCGTGCTTTGTTCGTTCAAGTTTTTATAATAACTACTCAATGTTGGAATATTAACCAAGTCACTTGGTAAAAGACTAGGTAAGTCCAACTTTGACTGTTGATCAGCAAATTTTTTCGTTTCATCGTTTTTATCGGGTATCAAGACAAACATTTGTTCAGTAGTGTCATGCTGAGGTGTCACCTCCTCTTGATGTTTAGTGATGTGTTGTTTCTTCGATGTTTGCAAAAGTCTTAATAAATCACGCCTATTAAGTTTACCTTCGTTCAACAACTTTTTGGTTTGTTTTAACAATATATCACTATAAACGCCAGGTAAAGCATTTGTAAATGCTGCAGCTGTTTGATTTTTTGATGATAACGCACTAAGATCGTTGAGACCAAGCGTTGGGGTTTGACCCTCCCCTAATGCTGGATACAATAGCTTACCTAGAGGACTGTCTTTAGCGATGGGGATGATAGGTATTTGGTTATCCGCTTGTAGCGAGGGGAAGTTTAATTCGGGCAAAGCATCAGCTGTGTTGATAGCATCGGTCAGTTGTTGGTCGTTATTACCCCCTGAATCTTTTGCTGCCTCTTCTTTCCCCTCTGCTGCTTTCTTGTTTTCTTGTTTTTTGTCATCTTCAGGAAAATTATCTTCTTTCTTTTTACTATCATCTAATTTCTTTGGTCTCTCAGTGCCTTTACTATCTTCAGTTTTTTTACTGTCATCCGTTTTTTTACTGTCATCCGCTTTTTTACTGTCATCCGTTTTTTTACTGTCATCTGCTTTTTTATTATCATCTGTTTTTTTACTGTCATCTGTTTTTTTACTGTCATCTGTTTTTTTACTGTCATCTGCTTTTTTATCATCGCCTCCTGACCTGTATGTAGTTTCCTTAATTCTAATTTTCATTTTCATAGGTGTAGGTGTTGCTTTAACAAGTGTTGTTTGCGACGCACTTTCGGTAGGTGTCGAATCTATAATATCTGTATACTCGTTTTCATTTGCTTCTTTTGGTTTAGCGTTTTTTGTTGGAGGAAGAGGAGGACCAATAACTTTTGATGGTTTTTTATCATGTTTTGGAAGATTGGGTATTGATATTTGTTCTGGCTCTGCTGCTATATCTTCATCTTCGCCCTCATTGGGAATATACTCACCATTTTTAGTCGGGAGCTTCAATTCTGGATATTGCTTGTTCTTTTCACGTAACGCTTTTTCCATGTCGTCCTTCAGCTTCTCTTTGTTGCTTTTAATCTTAGGAGCCGTTTGGTTGATAAGTTGCAAAATTCCTTGCTCAAGTACGGTAACGTTAACAGGGTAGTTAAAGGTTGTTAAGTTACCTATGTTTGAACTAAAATCAAAAGCTTCTGGTTGAATTTGACTTGGCTGTTGTTCACCTAGATCAACATTTTGAGTGTTTTCAGCTGGGTGGTTATTTATAGGGGCTATTGTTTCACCGTCAACTGGTTTCTCTCCTTCAGCTTTACTCTTTTCGTCTTCTTGTAGACCTGCTTCAAACGTTGTATCAACTGCTTTACTAGTAAGTTTCTTTTCAACACCGCTACCTGCAAGTGTGTCAGGTTTTAATAATTTTGCAGCTTTAGCGTGAGTACCAACTTCTTCTTTGCTCGATTCACCTACATTTGGTGCTGTTGCATTGGCCGGTGCTTCTGGTGGTATTTTAGATTGAGCTTCAGCAATTTTATCATCTTGAGGTCCAGAGTCTACATGAGGTTTACCATCACTACCTAGTTGTCCCGTTTGGTCAATTTCTTTTGGTTTTTGTTTACTTTCAGCAGGTTTGGGTGGTGGGATGGGCGTTGTATGTGGAACTAGAGGGTGTTGAATGTGAGGTTGTGTAACTGTTGGTTTTGTTGGAACTGTTTCATTTTGTGGAGAAGGATTCTTCTCGTTCTGCATTTCTTTTTCTTCCTTATCTTTCTGATCTTTAGCCTCTTTCTCTTTCTGTGCTTTGTCTGCTTCTTCTGCCGCTAACTTCATTATCAATTCTTTCATTTCTTTTTCTTTTTGTTCAGTTTTCTCTTTTTCTTTCTGCTCTTTGTCTTTTTGCTCTTTTTCTTTTTGCTCTTTTTCTTTGAGTTCCTTTTCCTGTTGCTCTTTGTCTTTAAGTTCCTTTTGTTCCCTTTCTTTTTGATTCCTTTCTCTTTCCTTTTGTTCTCTTTCTTGTTCCTTTTGTTCCCTTTCTTTTTGATTCCTTTCTCTTTCCTTTTGTTCCCTTTCTTGTTCTTTTTGCTCCATTTCTTTCGCAACTGCCTCAATTTCTTTTTGTTTTTCGGCTAAAGATATATTCTGATTATCAATTTCAAATTCCTTTCGTTCTAACTCTTTATTGGCAGCCTCTATTTGATCTAATGGGGGTGGCGGTGGAGCCTCATCGGGGTCATGACCAACAGGGGGTAAAGGGAGAAGATTCGATGGTTGCATATGACCAATTTTAGATGGAATCAACATTCTTTCGTCGGCGTTTTCATCTGATGGTGGGAGTGCTACCGGCTCATCTCTTTTTTTTCTTTTTAACAAACTTAGCTCTAACAGCAGCTTGTTATATGACGTGATATCACTTTTCTTTATAATTTCATGATCATATGTTCCATTCTTCATAGTTGCGTATTTCTTCAGAAGTGAATCTCGAAATGCTCGAGCTCTTGAACCACTAAACGTTTTGGTTTTGCCATCAGTACTTTCTGTTACGTCATGTGACATTGCAATGTCCTTAGCTTCAGGGAATATACCATTAAAGAGAACATCTTTCAAATCATGCTTGATAGTGAAGTCTTGGTAGGTTTTAACAGCTGGTTGGGTAATCGAGTTGATATCAAACCTCGAGGTAACAGTATTTTGAGCTCTGGTTTCAACAGAAGTTTTTAAAGGCTGTCCCATTGAATTGTTTTTGATAGGTGTCGGGTTTGTAAAAAGCTTCATTTCTAGTTTCTTTGCATATCTTTTGGTGGTCACGTTGTTAAGGAGGCTATTGTTACTTTGAAGTTTAGCTTTACTGAAGCTTACGTTTCTTGCTGCTCTATTTCCGTTTTTCATTTTTGGTGATATATGCAATACTAAAAGATTTCCTTTTGTTTTGTTCTTTTGAAGTGAGAATGTTTTTGAAGTTAGAGTCTTTCCCTCGCTAATCAATGACTGACGTGTTTGATTAGGTTTATTCTGAAATACTGGCGTTCGATTGGTGTATACAAGTTTTGGAGTCTTGATATAATTTTGTGCTGTATGTTGTTTTTGTGCTGTAATATTAATATGCCTGTAAATATCTAAAGAATTCGGAGTAGAATCAATGGCCGGTTTGTTTAAGGGAACTCCTGAAACTAATTGCTTTTGCTTAGGATGAGTCATAGTCGTACGCCGGGACGGATTCATAAAATTAACTTTTGTATTGTAATCATCGGAATTTAAAATTGGGTTTAGCAAGGGTTCCGTTTCATCGTGTGAAACAAATCGGATTTTATCCTGTTGATTGTTTAATACCTGGCTAACGCTGGGTTTGTTTCTATGGTAATACAATGCTGATGACGTGTATTGTTTTGAAACCTTTTCACTTTTGTTTAACATTAAACTATATTGGTCATCGTCTTTTTCATTTGATTTATTCATAGCGCTTGTTAAATTACTTTTAGTTGATATGTGAGTAGTTTGGTTCACCTTAAAGCTCGTTGGCTTCTGCTGGAGATTTGGGAGTTTAACTTTATTACTTGCGTAATTGTTCAGGTTATTAAATTGCTTAGTCTCGTTTTGATCTGTTAACGGTTTGACATTAAAAGTTACATGGAGTGTGTCGCTCTGTAAATTATAACTGTCAACGTTTTTTAGTTGTATACTTGTTGTTGGAACTGATATATTTCTTTTCAAGTTATTCATTCTGTCATATACCGGCTGCATGACGTGTTTATATTGTAGGCTTGATTCGTTGTGTAGGAGTTTGAAATTCGCTGATGTTGATTTTCTTCGAGATTTTCTAAAAGATGGTTTGGTTGAAGTTTGGTTAGATAGCAAATTCTTCGCGACCGCATGGTTTGTAGGAGACATTTTAGTTGATAAAGAAACTTGGTTTACCTTAGAGTTCGTGGTTGGATACTTTCTTCGAACTTTACGTCTATGATGATATTTGAACGTAGCTTGTTTTGCTTTTGAATATGAGTGCATGGAAGCAGGAGTAGAAAGATTGGTAATGTTTTCGGTGATTATCAGGTTTTTGCTTTCGTTTGTAAGTACAACAGGTTGCTGTTGTGACGTCATTGAAATATTAGCTTTATTTTTTATGTTAGAGTTTAGATGCTGATTAGCGTTTGTAGTTTCCTTGGCTGTCAGTTCTCCTATTTGCAGATTTTCTTTATAGTTATTAAGATTCTGTAGCAAACTTTGAGGTTTGATTAGCTCTTTTGTAGTATTAGCTTGATGCATACCATAAATGAAATATAATGTTTTGTTTCCCATATTCATAGAAGCAACATTTCCGATCTCGATGTTATTAGTTTTTAAAGTATCAGAGTTATTAGTAGGAGTAAAAGAGCTTGTAAGATCTCTCCGTGATCTTTTCTTTCGTTTCTTTTTTCGAATAGATGATCTTTTGTCCATGCCAGGTAGCGCTTCACCATTGAGTTGTTCTTCTCGAAGTTTATGTTCTTTCTTACCGTTTTCAAATGGTGCTTCTTCTGCTTGTTGTATTTCTTTCAAAGTATGTATTTTACTTCTACTATTAGCTTGTTCAGTTGCTTCTCCTTGAGATTTCATTTCTTTTTCCCTATCTTCTTTGGCTTTCTTCTCCTCTTTTCTATTTTCTTCTGTATAGCCAGGAATGTTTTGCATGCTTTGTTGTGCGGTAGTTATCAATCCTTGCATATTACTTGATAAAACATGGTTAGGATTATTGATACCTTGCATGTTAGGTAGTTGCTGTCTCTTTTCACCAGCTGTTTCTTCATCTTCTATCCCTTCAAAGACATCGCCAACATCCCCAGCACCTGGTAACTCTTCTTGGTTGATTTGAGATTCATACTTGTTCCCTTTTGTAATACTCTTTTTCGAACCTGTTTCATCTGGCTTACTGCTGTTTTCTTCTTTCACTTCCGCATTGTCATTTGAAAAAGTTTTTGTTTTGTTATTTATTTCAGTTGTGTTTTTTGTTTGATTGACAGTTGTGTTATTACCAATGACGTCATCTTCTTCTTGAACAGGTAAAGCTATTGCTTTCTTCTTCGTTGCTAATATGTCACCCTTCTTATCAGTTACTCCTGTCACTTCTTCCTTCCAAATATCTGTACCACTACTTTTCTTTATTGCGCCGAAGTCACGGATTTCTTGATTTAAACGAAAGTTACTTTTACCATCATTTTTGCTTTTCGTAAGTAAATAATCTATCATTTTAGTTCTCCTTCCTGGATCAACAAAAGGTTGTTGCTTGTGCTGATTCATTGGTTTGTTCTTTGTTCGTCTTGCTATCTTGTGTTTCATATCTAAATCTTCATTTATTCGACCTTGTCCCTTGTTGTATTGAAATTCTTTCAAATCTGAAGTTGAGAACTTTCCCATAGACACGTCATCTTGATCTAAAGCTTGCTTTCTAATTAAGTCAATGCGAGCCTCTTGTTCACTTACGTGGGGATTTCTTGGTGCTGGAATCTTTAATTCAGACTTTAAACTTTTATCTCGAATAGTTTCCGCATGTGGTCCGAATGAAAATTTTCTTGTTTCGGGTATAATGAAATTATATGCATTTGGAACAGATTTCATCTTCGGTTGGTCATACTCTTCGTCCACTGGTATTTTCTTTCTTTCGGTAGGGGCTGTGCGTACTAAAGCTTTCATGGAGCCTGAAGTATGAACATGATTTTCGATGGAAATATTTGAGCCTTTCAAAAGATTGTTTAGGTTAAACTTTTTGTCATATTCTTTAACTTCTTGGAACGGATGCATTCCAGCGATATCGGGAGATTCTTCGGGTATGTCAAAATCAACGTTGTCGTCTTTTAATTTTCCATCTTTTTTATCGCTGCTTATATTTGACTTGGTAAAATCGTCGTCATTCAAAGTATCTCCGAGGTTGCTGTCAATCTTTAGTTTTCTTTCTACAGTTTGTTCACCATCTTTATTTCTATTTCTAATTGAGTGCGACAGTTGTGGTGTTGAACTCCCTTTAACATTCCCGTAAATATACACTCTGTTGTCTACATAAATGTTTGATGGTTTGTTTGTTGTTGTTGCTGAGCCTTCTAACTTATCAGCGTCAAGCTCTAAACTATTTCCATTGTTTTTCTTGTTTATTGTTGCTGAGTTCTCTAGTTTGTCTTTATCCAGCTCTAAATCCTTCCTCTCATGTAGCTTTTTTGATGTTTTTGGCGAGCTCTCTAATTTGTCTTCATCAATTTCCAAGCTTTTTCCTCCGTGTAACTTTTTGTACAGCTCAAATTTTTCGTTATCTTTTTTTATCTCCTCTACCGAGCTTGCTTTTACTTTCTTATTATTCTTTTCAATCAAGGATGATTGTTCAGCAGCTTCGGCTAAGTTTGGGTCTTTTTCGTTAAATTCGTTTGTAACTTTAGTTTCATTTTCAAACTCTTTTGCATTCTCGCTCTCGCTATTTCCAACTAAAGGGTTGGGTGGGCCACTTATTTGCTTAAGTTTTTTGGATTCACTTCCCGCTTTATCGGGTTTGTCGTCGTCACGTCGTGTCGACTTATTCTTAAAGAACATGTCTAATACGTCACTACTATCGTCATCCATAACAATATCTTCGTGGGCGTTACCAACCGGATTGACTTTCTCAGACTTTAAGAATTGCTTAACATCAATATCTTTAAATGGTTTATCAAGTTGGGTAAGTAATTTGCTTACGGTTATGGTTTTATCTTTCTTCGCTGACAGCGATACCGTTGCATTTACATCTTCAACAGATGTTTGTACACCGTCTACCTTTTCATATGATGTCGCATTACTGGTGCTGATCCCAAGAGGTGCGTTTGTATACATAGATGGGTTGTCACTGCTTCCTATCTTAACCATATCATGCGTATTGTTGTTTACAGGTGTGCTTGCATTTGTTTGAATCAGCTCTGGAATCGCTTTGCTATCATTTTTAGAAGAATCTAATTCTTTCGAAATCTTAGCGTCGCCTTTTGAAACTTCTTTAGAATCTTTTGCATCTTCTTTTAAATCAGTTTTTGCATCTTTCGCATCTTCTTTTGTAGAAGCTTTTAAATCTTTAACATCTTCTACTTTTAAATCAGCTTTTGCATCTTTTTCTGAACCCTTCAAATCTTTTTCTTCAGTTTTTAAAAGTTTTTCGGAATCTTTCGTTGAGTTTTCTACTTTCTTTAAATCATCTTTTAAATCATTTTCTAAATCCTTTGTAAATTTTTCATAATCTTTTGAACTCTTGTCTGAGTCCTTTGAGTTTTTGTTGTCCTCTTTCAATAAGCTTGCTGATTCTTTATAACTTTCTTTTGCTTCTTTCTCGGGTTTATTTCGGGTGTTTTCTGATTCCTTCTTAGTTGATTCTTTGGTGTCGTACTCTTGATTGAAAGGATCTTTACCCTTGTCACTAATCTCCTTCCCGATATCACCGAAACTTTCAGTTTCTTTTGTATAATTTTTAACGGCTTGTGTGTCTCTTGTGTCATCAATAGCTTTCACATAATTTAAATAACTATCTTCTTTTAGATCGTTAACTTTACTATCATTGTTTAGTTTTGCATTTTCTTTCACGTCTTCAGGTTTCACATAAGATGTATTTTCAGCTTTTTCATGTATCATATCCTCGTGTTCTTTAATGTTTTCTTTCATTAAAGGGAATTTTTCGTTGTCCCCTCTCGTCTTATTCACATCTTTATCATTGGCATCCTCTTTCGTGGCATTTGATGAAGTGTTTTTAAAGTCTTCAAAAGCTTGGTATTGTGCAGCATATGATTGACTTGAAGTCATGTTTGGTTTCAACCCTGCTGCTTTCTCTTTTAGCTCCTCAGTATATTTATCGAATCCATCGTACTGTTCTTTAAACTTTTGCCTTAACATGTCCTGCCTATTTTCCGCCCAACTTCTAGTGAAACCGTCTTCTTCCGAATATGGCTTGATTGTAATATTACTTTTGTCAAGTTGCTCAAATTCTTTATACTGTTTATCAAAATGTTCTCTCTGTAGCATGTTATGTTCTCTAAAACCCCAGCTCTTTTTTTGAGGTTGTGTTTCGAATTCAACTGCTGCTTTTAAATCAGTACGTATTGCTTTATCAATATGCTCGGAGTTTTGAACAGGAACAATTTGCCCCCGTCTTCCATATAAATCTTCAAGGTTGTGATTAACACCAGATATGGAGCCACTTAGATTAGGGGAATCAGGGGGAAACTCTTCCTGAATATCGCCAAGGTCACCTGCCCCTCCATTACCCATAAACGACTGTGATATATGCATACCAGGCTTCCCAGTGTGGAGTTTACTGTTCTCGTCTAAAGTGATATTACTGATGGAAAGATTATGATGAACTTTGTTGGTACTTGCTACATCATTCTTTTGTGCAGCGCTTACTGCATTTTTGTAAGGTAGTGCTGAAGCTTTGTTTATTGACTCTACAGTATGAGCAAAATAATTAATATTCTTCTGCTGTGACTCAATCTGTCGTGAATCTTCTCCTGAATGAGAAGAAACACCACTAACCATGTTAAAAGGTTTGTTTTGTGGATCACTTAGTGGTGCAGGGGGTAATTCCATCGGAGGTGTTTTAACTGTACTTGGTTTAACGCCTACTAATGGAGATGTTTCATTTTGTGTTTTATTTGATTCTAAAGCACCCAAATGTACTTTTATGTTATTAGGTAAAATAGGTTTCCAACCAGGTGTATGCCTGTTGTTATATTCTTTGTTGTTATGTTCTTTTGAATCTTGTTGATTTTGATTTTTCCCGTTCACAAATTGCTGCGTAACTTCCATTGGTTGTTTAAAATTTGCATGGTCAGCAGTAAGTTTGGTTAAAGGTGGTGGGGCAATAACTTCTGGCTCGTCCGTCGGATGAATTGGTGTTAGCGTAGGTGGTGCATCAATATCAGGAGGCGCTGGTCCGATTGTTGTTTTCCTTAAAGGTATAGGAGAAGTTTGTTTTAATGCTGCTTTTGTAGGAGGTGCAGCAGTTGTACGTTTTTTAGTTGTTGGTTTGCGGGTGGTTGAATGTTGTTTTTCAAAGTCTTCTAAATCATCTGGTAATTTGGTTGTCGTTTTTCTACGTGTGGGTGAGGGTTTTCTAGATGATCTATGGGTAGTAGCTCTAATGGTAGTACGCTTCCTTGTCGTTGGTTGTCGTCGTGTTGTTGGCGGCTTTCGTGTTGTTGACGTCGTCTGTTTTGGTGGTTTCGTTTTTCGCGGCTCTGTTGGTACTAACGGAGGAACTAGTGTTGCGAATATTTCCGCAGTTTTTGTCGGTGAATACTTAGGTTGTTTTGTTGGAACTGATGTTACACGATTTGGGTTATCTTTCTGCATTGAGTTTGAAGGACCAACAGGTCTTGTTACAGGGGCAGGGTTAGTAAGAGGAGGTGCTACAGCTGGCTCAGTTAAACTTGCATACTCTTTTCCAGCTTCCTTCGTTTTTCCCTTCTTTGTGTTGCTTTCAGTTGACTCTTTGTCGACATTCAATCCCGGTACTTTGATATTGTTTGAGATTAAGTACTCCTTGATCATAGGAGGCATGTGTTCCACATCGCTCACCTGTCCCTTGTTATCATCTTTGTTATGAACTAAAATATAACGAAATACATATAACAAAAGATCAAACTTACTTTTTCCAATTTAAAGAGAACGCGTCTTGTAAACTAGCATATGAGGAATTTATTGCTCAAACAAATAGAAAATCAATCCATCTTATTGATTATAGTGTGAACGACACGAATAAGTATTGTATTTCATATTGTAAATTAGGTACATTTTAAATAGTAAATATTAAGAAATATAGATATAAGGTATAGTTAATGAAAATCTGACAAGGATTTTTTAGTAAAGGGCAGTCTTTATTTCCAGTAAAAGATTTCCTTACAAAAATTTGAAAATAGTTTTGTCCTTTATTTACTAAAATGATAATTCATAAAATTTTATGCATGAACCAATAAAATTAGAAAACATGATAATGCATAAAGAAAATATTGTCTAAAAAATATTTTACATCAAAACAAGAAGCACAAGTGCTTTAAACCTTCGCTTTCTGTCAAACTACTTGATGTTTATTTTCAGAGTTTATTAAATTTTTGCATTAACGAATCAGATTTCAGTAAAGTAT
>JAYJMI010663267.1:0-10497 GCA_036873855.1 Sarsia tubulosa
CTAAGAACTCTTTTAGAATACTAAATTTCAATATAGGTTTCACAAAAATGATCTTGCTTGAAGTTGTACCTTTAAGGTTAACAATGTTTTTTCGTAGATGTTGTTTCTAAATTACCTTCTTAAAAAAGTTATGTACAAATGCTCTAAATTGAGATTTCATCCCGTGATAAAAATTCTCTCAAGTAACCAACCCTTAAATAAACCACAAAGATAAACAGTAAATCTAACAAAAGCTCCATCTACCATTCTAATTGTGATGAAACTAGATACATTTTATTACAACTTTAAGCTTAAAGCGAATAATAATTAGTCTCACAAAATCGTTACCATTAGAAATAAACCATTCCAACATGATACGATCATAGACACGACAAGTTTCTAATAAAACTACTTGTTATAGTCATTATAGTTAATGATTTTTGTGATTAACAAAGTTAACAATTTAGTTAATAATATTAATGTTAAAATTATCAGTTTCTATATGCCTCCGTGGCGCAATGGACTAGCGCGTTGGACTTCTAATCCAAAGGTTGCGGGTTCGAATCCCGCCGGGGGTACAATTTTCCTGCAAATATTTAACCAAGGATAAGCTTCATACAAAACTTAATCCCTTAAATTTATAAAAGTCCTCATCCTTTTTGTAAAGGGACCAAATAGCCAAAAATTTTAATTAAATTTTAAGTTTAATTTGGTTTTAAGTTAGTGATAACCTCATTGCACTAACATAAGGTAGAATTGAGCTAGAAATACAATATAACATTTTGAATTTTTTTTAGTATTAATTTATGTATAAAGTATTCTTATGTAAGTATACTATATAGTATTTTGGTTTGAGTTTAGACTTTATTTAGTTTAACTCATACGTATCAAGAAAAGCCATCTATATCTAGAAGTAATATATTTTGAAAGTGGCAGAATAGATGGCTCAGGAAGTCGCTGTATTTTTAGAGAAGAATATTGATATGGTATTAAATACTTTGTGTAGTATTGAGAATATCATCATTGGTACTTGCAACTTTTTCACAGAAAAATTATGTATTGCATAGGTTCTAGATTTTTCATTAAATCCATATATCGTAAAACCTTTGGTAAACAAAAGAAATGTAACCTTATCGATGGGAATTATAACAAAGTTCGTTAGTTTCGTTAGTTACATTATTATGATGTTGTATGTTACATGCAAATTATTTATTCTTTTATCAGATCAGCTCACACGAAAAGATTATAAAAACAGATTATTTTTATAAAACGGTAGAAGTTTCCAAATTATTTTTGGAATAGGGTATGCAAGGTTTGGTATGTAGCAAAACTGATTTGCAAAAAACGTACTTTAATGAGAGCTTTTTGCGGTTTTTCACCCTTTTCCCGAAAGTTTGAAAAGCGAAGCATACCTTTTAGTGGATGATTTTCCTTAAATTTTTCATATAAGACTTGATTAGTTAGGTTTTGGAAACTTTATGCTGATATTTGTTCGTAAATCTAAATTTTTTTAAAAACTGAGCTTTTAGCTTATTTTACATTAAAAAAAAACTTTTTTTGAAGTATGTCTTACACACCAAACTTGAGATGATATTGGGAAGCACGAAAGTTTATCCCTCCAAGTTTCAACACAATAATGCTGACAACGAAAGTATATATCTGCAATTTTTTAAATGTTACCGTTATCTTGAACCGCGAAAGTTTCTTCAATTAAAGTTTTTTCAGTTAAAGTATCTACATTTAAGATATAGTAATCTCCATGATCGTAAAACATTTTTAAAAAGACAAGGACAAGAAGCAGGAATATAGTATAAAGAAAGTAATATATATTTTCATAGTAAACTTATGTTAGCAAGTCATTAATTTTTTCACAAAATAATTGCTATGTTATTTACCAATTATGGAAACCTTTTTCTGAGACCCTGATACCAAGGCCAGAGGGCGTCCAAATCAGGATTGCGTTAACAGAAAAAGAAAACCAGGCAACGAACAAGAAACGTAAAAAATCGGAGGAACTATAAAAACTGAACTTAGCTTTCAACTAACGTAATAATTGGGGACGTTACTCACCGAAGATCAGAAATAATGCTTTTCTACTCCCTTGCCTATAAATGGAGATAGATGAAGAGAGAAGTGGCAAAGGGAGAGACTTACTTCAAAGACTAAGTTTATTGATCTAATCACTAAAATTAACAGCATCATTTTTGTCATTTATAACAAAACAAAATGGTCAACAAAAATTTAAGTTTGTTTCTTGGTATAGCTATTTTTATGGGTTTTTTTGGCTTTGAACAGTTTAGGTATTTTATGTTTCCATCAACAGTTTTTCTTCTACCATTCCATTAAACACAATCTGTCCTGCAAAACATTTATTAGATCGCCACGAGGAATAAAAATTTACACTTACAATGAAAGTTTTAAAAAAAATTGCTGATACTATCTTACTTATTGGCTTTGTTGAGCAAACAGCTGAGGCAACAACAAAGCAGAATCTAGAAGGAATATAATAGATTTTAGGCATCCAAAACATATATGGCTGAGAATAACGCTATTCTTCAATATCAAGATATTTAGAGATTTACATAATTTTACATAATTTTACATTGGTGCTGATGATATCATTTGGATCTTTACTTCATACAACTATAATATTTTCATCCTTTTTTCAAAATAACTTGATATTTAAGATTTTAGACAAACTTAAATCACCAATACCTTTATTAACAAAAAAAACCTCAGACTTGCATGTAACAGGAAATTAGTGTATGTAAAGCATTTAGAGAAAACGCTGTTATTTTTTGTCCTTGTTGGCAAATTGATCACTTTCTAATATTTTTGAAGCTATTTTTTCAAACTTTGCTTTGTTAATTTATTTAAGGCAATGCTAATTGGAGCATTTTATGTTTTTTGTTTTCAACATTTACAAAAAAGTCTTCAACAGAAAAATATAAGCACTTTTGTTTTTATGAGAAAGGATTGGAGCAAAAATTTCCAATAGCAGAATCAATTATTGAAGAATCAGAGACTTTGTCAAAATATTTTTTCTTTAATCCCTAATACAAAAATCCTCCAGTTTCGGAAGTTTTTTGTTTAATACTCTTCAAATGATTTTTTTGTTAAAACGTTAAAAAGTGATAATAAAAGCAACAAAACATTAGTCTAGTTGATACAAGTTTTTTGTTTGACAGAATTTGTTTTGTTCACTTTTTGATCATGTGACACGAGTAAATAGTAAATAAATATATAATAACTTATAAGGAAGCACTTCTAGCGAACATGTAATATAGCTATAGACTATATGCTCAAAAAGAATGCAATAGAAAGTTTAAACTAAAATATTTCAAAATAAGATTAACCTAATAGACTAGATTTTTTTGCAAGAAAATTTTATGCGAAAAATGTACCCCCGGCGGGATTCGAACCCGCAACCTTTGGATTAGAAGTCCAACGCGCTAGTCCATTGCGCCACGGAGGCATGTTATCATGTGAAAAATTAAGAATAGTCACACAAGAATAATCGGTTATTTATAAAAATGATCCGGAATGTTATATATTCTAATGTTTACATGATTCGAAAAAGAATTTTCAAAGATCTTCAGTGACATTTTACTTATTAATAAAAGGAGCTCACAATGAAACTGCAAAAAAAATCATTATTTTTTAATCTTTATTCAATTGTTGTTTGTAAAAACTAAGGTTTCGCTTATATGAGAGAAATTCATCCCGGATGGGATCTCAACTTAGAACTTTTTTATATTAAATAAACTTTTTGAAGTAGGTAATTTAAGAATTTACCACAAAATGTTGTTAACCCTCGTTAATTTAAAAATCATACAATAACATCGTTCCTAACAATAATGACTTCCACGAACTTATAATTGCTTTAGCTAATTGTTTTGTGGGATTATTTTCCAATCATTTTAAACAGATCAAAATTATTATAAAATGGATAGAGTTATTATAGCATAGCTATATCATCTTTCTGCTTTAATCAAGATAGTTACAATGTACTGTTTGTTTAATATTTTCTTTAACGACACTGTTTATAATAGTTATTATTGACGTTAATTGAATAATATTAATGTTAATTTTTCACACGATAACAAGCCTCCGTGGCGCAATGGACTAGCGCGTTGGACTTCTAATCCAAAGGTTGCGGGTTCGAATCCCGCCGGGGGTATATTTTTCGCATAAAATTTTCTTGCAAAATTATCAGACAAGTATAATCTGCATAAAAAAAAATCTTTTAAAAGATAACTTGTCATTGATCCGAGTATCAATTTCTTTGGTAGTATCAAGGTGACCGGCCGGTTTAAGACTTGGTACTGCTGGATGGATCCACCTTCATTCTGGTTTAAGAGAATCTCTAAGGGATCCCTAAGGGAATATACTATTTAAAGGGTCCGTAATTCCATTATTGAGCAAATGACGTTCTTATCATAGGTAGAGGGGCTTCGTTCTATAGGAAGTGACGAGTCCCTATAACTTGAGTGTGCTAAATTGCGTGTCTTACTGATTGCGTGCTTACATTTCTGCTTGCCTCGCTATCTTGCGTGCTTACGTGTCTGTGTGCTTTCAACTCTTTTGCGTGCCTTGTGGATGGAATTCCAGCGAATAGCTTAGGATTCTTAGAAAAACATCTCAATAGCTTACTACATAAATACTGGAAACATTTAATTCCAGTATAATTTTATATATCTCAACATAGTTTTGATTGCATTTCATATCAAAACAAAGTATAAGTTGGAATTTCAATGTTATCCGCTACATGAGAAGCTGATTGTCATACTTCCAGTATTCTTTTATTTCTCTTTTATAACCCAAACTTTTCATTCCAAAGAAATAGTCTTAAACCTAGATTCAGTACATTTCAAGTTATCTGGGAGAACAAAATTTGAATGAAATACTTGAGAGAAAACGTTTCTGCGAAACCTTACTTGAGATATATCTAAATTAAAAGTAATAAAATGGAAAGCAACAAGTGATGGAGAGCGACAAGTGATGGGTCCCCGGCAACTAAAATAATCCCTAATTATTAATTAAATAATTAAAACTTCTTGGTTCAGTATCAAAATTTCCTTCATCAAAAATATTTACTTTTTTCACAATTGAGTTATCATTTATCGTTTTTTGTAGGAACATAAAAAAATATTCGGAATTTAAAAAATAATTGAGAACTATTTATTCTTACTCGGCTACTCGTTCCGAATGCTTTATACCTCGATTCTTTTCTGGTCAGTGAAAAGGCAACGATATCATCAAAAAGTAAAATAGGTAGGAGGCCTTGGGATCGTGGTTGTATTAATTTAGTCACCGGCTTGTTCGCTCATATTTTTACGCCAGAAAACGGCAAGCAAAAACAAAAGGTACGCAAAAACAAAAGGTACGCCAGAAAAAATTGAACCATACAACATTTCGAGATGAAACAATTTAATCGATCATAATGGAAATTAATTTCAACTTGTCTCAACCTATAGCAACAATATATCAGATAATGTGAGTTTAAATCCGATAACGATAACGATATTTTCCATTTTACCAGTACCATTCGATCACGTAACCTAATTGTAAATAACATTTCATACCGGTATGTAATGATCATTATAATCAGCACCTAAGTTTACATGGATTCGAGGATCGTGTTTAATATAAAACTCTCAGATCTCCTGCTATGAGAATAACATTTAGTAAAAACAATGTTATTTTTTACAATCTACTAAAGGTTAAATATTCTAAACCATACACTGTTGTTTCTAAGATATTTGAATGTACAGATAAACCCTGCTATCGTATTTTAAACTGATTATTAATCGAACGAACAATATTTCATATAAAGATAGATATATAAAAGACAACCCTTTGACTTAATTCCTGTTTTATTTTGAAAAGAATGTTTATAGAATTAAAGCATTTATTTTATTTAAACTGATTAGTTTGTGTTTCCTTATAAATTTATTGTTGTTATATTTATTATATTTATTGTTGTTATATTAAACTGACAGATTATTGCTGAAAGATTCTCTGACGAGCCAATTGTATGGCATCGAAGAAAAAAAAGGTATTACTCTTTCTGCTTTCTGTATTAGAAATTCAAAAATGTCTATAATACCCAATATTAGATGTAACGTTGATGAAACGTTTTGTAAAACTAAGAAGAAATTTAAAATAAATTTTTGATTAATTAATTGCAATTACCGAAAACGTAATATCAGTTTAAGAGCGTATTGTGGAAAATGGTAACTAATAAAATTGTACCTAATAAAGGAAGAACCCGTTGAGAAGGTTATATTTTATGTTTTTAGGTTGGACGTTATTTTCTTGACCTAAAAACGTCTTATGAAAACGATTTTGATAAAATGCATACGAACAGCAGGAAAACTCTTATGCACTAAACCTATTTTTTTTGTGTAGCTTTGAAAAGAAATGAAAATATTTTTTGTTTTTCGGCCAAAAATTGCAAGTACGTAGTGTTGCCTGCACATATCTACATGGAATCCAATTTCATATCGTCGAATTGGCTGGATATATATAGCACTCTTTTCCTACTTACCTTTTATTGGTAAAACTATAAATCGAAAACTTGTATTTAAACTTAAGTGCATAGTTCATTTAAACATACATGGCTTAACTGCTTAACTACTCACAAATATATGGATTATTGCGCTGACAGAGTTACAGAGGACAGAGTTATACTTAACCACGAAGTTGTCGTATTTCAATGTCTCTATCTACCAAGTTGTCCAATGTCTGTATCTACTGCGAGGGTTCCATTATCTCTAACTACTGCAAGAGTGCCATTGTATCACTATACTGCAAGCATTCGAATATATCTACCCTATCTACTGGAGGGTTCAATTGCCACTTTCTACAGTAAGGGCTCCATTAACTCCATTGCCTCTATCTACTCGAATGCATTCATATACTGCAAGCCTTCCAATTTTTCTAACCTATCTTCTGCGAGGGTTCCAGTCATTCTATCTAGTACAAGGGCTCTAGTCAATCTATCTACTGTGAAGGTTCGAATCTATCTACTAAAATTGCTCTTAGCATGTCCTGTAATCTTTGTAATCTTTGACCATAATTTTATTATTATAATAAAATGGTCTTACTTAGATATTGGAGCAACAGCCTATGAAATATTTGAACAAGAAATGATTAGATATTTGAGCAACAGATGTTTAGATAGCTGAGCAACAGGCTTTTATAAGTATTTGAGTAAAAGACATTTAGATATTTGAGCAACAGATGTTCAGATATTTGAGCAACAGACATAAAGATATTTGATCAACAGGTTTTTATAAGTATTTGAGCAACAGACATTGAGATATTTGAGCAAAAGACATTTAGATATTTGAGCAACAGGCTTTTATAGATATTTGAGCAACAGACATTGAGATATTTGAGCAACAGATATTGAGATATTTGAGCAACAGACGTTTAGATATTTGAGCAACAGACTTTTAGATATTTGAACAACAGACGTTTAGATATTTGAGCAGCAGGCTTTTATAGATATTTGAGCAACAGACATTGAGATATTTGAGCAACAGACATTGAGATATTTGAGCAGCAGGCTTTTATAGATATTTGAGCAACAGACATTGAGATATTTGAGCATTAGACGTTTAGATATTTGAGCAACAGGCTTTTATAGATATTTGAGCAACAGACATTGAGATATTTGAGCAACAGACGTTTACATATTTATGCAACATACATTTAAATATCTGAGCAAAAAACTTTTATAGATATTTGAGCAACAGACTTTTATAGATATTTGAGCAACAGACGTTCAGATATTTGAGAAGAAGACTTTTAGATATTTGATTTCATAAAAAAGATGGTAATCAAATAATTTTTCGTAAGAGGCATTCTAAATCAATAAAAACTCATGTTTGCCTTTTTTTTACGAGGACATTATGATTTTTGAGTTTTACTGATTTTTATAAGTTTAAAGTAAACAGTATGAGACATGAACAAAAATATTGTTGTGGGAAGTCACTTCATGATGAACAATGAAAAATGTTAGCTATTTATAATCTCAAGGTTTTATTTATCCTTATTATAATCTTTAATATAAAAATAAAATATTCTAATCGTATTTTCTGTTTACAAATATTCTAATAGTATTATCTGTTGAGAAATACTTATATACATGTTCTTTGACATATGGTAAAGATACCAATCCGAGTTCCTTGCTAAATGCCATCAAGTTTATGGATTTGTCTTTTTTACCCTATGATATATTGATACCGTTGATATGCTTAATTGCATATGTTTCTGCTTTTATATACTTAAAGTTCTTCATTTGTCTCGCAACATCCATATTTAGGCACCATCTTTTGCAACTCCAATGCTCATAAAGATATATTTAAAACCAACCAAATCAACGAGAAAAACAGTGTTTTGGAGAGTAATATAATTTTTATGAACATAAATTCGACATCGTAAGGACATATATCATGTTTGCTTTTCCATGTTGGTTTAGAATCTAGCTGCTATTTATCACGTTTATTGTTTCGTTTTAAATGATAAACACAACAAAATAAAAACGAGTTTATAAAATTTTAAGATTTTGTTAGACAATATAAAAATAGTTGGATCAAATAAAAGCACTTCTCAACTTACTTATTTTAACAATTTTAATATAATGCTATGATGACGAAATAACTTGAAAATCTTTTTATGATCATATTAAGTTTATACGAAAGACAAAGTTTAGTATTTTAAAACATTGATTCAAAATGTTCTCTACGCCAGCTGATAGGGTAAGTTATGATAAAGATTCAAGCTACTCTTTCATTTACTTCCAGTAAACTAAACTAAGAATAAATAGAATTGGAGTGGAGCCACAGCTGTTCTTATTTTTGAAGACAAATTCTGCAAATTTCTGACTGTTCATTTCTACAAAAACATCATAATAAGTTATTTTCATTGGTGATAAAAAGCATTTAAACTTCGGGAGTTTCTAAGATAATAAAAATCTGAAGAGAACAAAAAAAGCTTGTATTGTTACTATATTTTTCTTACTCCGTGAGTAGAGTTTAGTCAATGCATCATGTGTGTTTGCACATATCATAGAGTCAACATTAAGAATTTGTATTGTTTCCTGGTTTGTTCAAATACCGTAAACATCCGACTATAATATAAGCCCACCACAACACAACACAACTTTCCTTCCATGCATAAGCTCAACCCTCCCCCACATGTATAAGCCCACTCCGAAAGATGAAAAATATATCGAATATATATGGTAGAAAAGATGGAATATACATGAAATATGATGAATTGTTTGTTTATCGGAATAAGCAGTTATTCCATTCCATGCATAAAAGACCACTCCACCACCACCCCTACTCCCACGTATATAAACATGTATAAACCCATACAAAAAGTGCTTACGAAAGCGTATTAGCTCTGGGTTTATAGTCGGATGTTTACAGCATTCATATTTACATGTATACATAGATATCAAGAAAGTCTCATAAGCAGTTGTGGTTCCATTAATATCTTCATTATCATTAATATACTTTACGCCCTACTCAGTTAATACACCAGTTCAACATGAGTCCTATTTATGCAAAATTATTTTATAACAATGAACATGTCATTAAATATTTCTCTTGACAATACGATATACAAGCAAAATAGAAATAGTTTAGGGGGGACAGAATTGAGCAAGTTGCTAAAGTTAACCATGTCGAGTTAGTGTATTTATAAGTTGCTAAGGATAGTCGTTACTATGATGTTTTGTATTGCTAATTATATGTCTCAAAGTTACAATGTAGCGGGATGTAATTAATTCTGGAATATTATTTTGTGTTCAATGCATGCTGTCTATCAAAAATACTTCTAACCTATTTTCCTTATCTAAATGGTCCAGTTGCACATATTTTTTATTTGTTGATAACTGTTTGATTGATGTGAATATAAGGGTAAATAATAACGTGACGGTTTTATTTTAGAAAAGTTCGGAGAATGATGCTGGAAGGTTTTCGTCAAAGGTAACCAATCAGTGAATCATTTGCTTAACCAATCAGTGAATCATTTTCTTAACCAATCAGTGAATCATTTGCTTAATCAATCAGTGAATCATTTGCTTAATCAATCAGTGAATCATTTGCTTAATCAATCAGTGAATCATTTGCTTAACCAATCAGTGAATCATTTGCTTAATCAATCAGTGAATCATTTGCTTAACTAATCAGTGAATCATTTGTTTAACCAATCAGTGAATCATTTGTTTAATCAATCAGTGAATCATTTGCTTAACCAATGAGTGAATCATTTGCTTAATCAATCAGTGCATCATTTGCTTAACCAATCAGTGAATCATTTGCTTAACCAATCAGTGAATCATTTGTTTAACCAATCAGTGAATCATTTGCTTAACCAATCAGTGAATCATTTGCTTAACCAATCAGTGAATCATTTGCTAAACCAATCAGTGAATCATTTGCTTAACCAATCAGTGAATCATTTATTTAACCAATGAGTGAATCATTTGTTTCACCAATC
>JAYJMI010665488.1:0-14532 GCA_036873855.1 Sarsia tubulosa
CTATAAGTAGTTCCTGACTTGTCGATAATTTACATAGGGTTTTTTAATTGCTCCCGTGCTAAATCAGTTGATGGTACCACAAGATTAAGAACATCTTCATCATCTTCTGTAGCTCTTAAACGAAATATTGGCCTTGTTTAACTAGCAGAATTTGGAGTGAGATTTTTCCAAAGGACTACGGAGTTTTGTTCAACACGTAATGCAACCAAAATGTATTGAAAAAGATGATCAGATGCATCTTTCATCGATTTTGACTTCCAAACAGTTTGGGAGTCTGCACCATCACCACCATCCTATTAACTATATGTCTTAAAACATATATATAATAAAAAAAGAAAATACAACGATTCATGCTGGAAGTCGATAGTCAAATTTTTATAGTTGACAAGTTTAATAAAAAAATATTTGATTTTGAAGGGTGCGGAAACCTTAGTGATATACAAAGATATTTTAAAAAGCCAAAGTAGGCCTTTAATGGCATATACTTCATCAGAATCACATAAGACTCTAGTTTTTGAAAAGTATATATGGTTCCATATGATTCTATTTTGGCAAACTGAGAAATTTTGCTTTAAATTTAGGTGTGTTTTTCATTCTTAGACGAAAATTTCAACGTAAAAACCTAAATACTTGAAATAATTTGGTATTAGAGCTAGTGTAAAGATAACATTTTTCGAAAAATTACTTATATTTCATTTAAGAGTCAAAATCTACAAATGATAGTGATATAATTTTTTTTTGTTGATTCACAAATTTATTAAGGATTCTTTTATTATTAAGTATTCTTTCAAGTTTTTCAGAGAAAATGGATTTCAACCTATTTCCTTGTTCCTGCCCAGTCACCTGTTAAATGTCCTACAGTATTCTGTTACAGTAGTTTTACAATGTAGTTTTCTTATATATATTTGCACATTTGTAACTTTATGTAACTATGTTAGTTGGTTGAATGTTATCAGTTTGTCTAAAGATTACACAACTTTTGACTGCTTCAGAAATGCTTTTAATGTGTCCAAAACTCAAATTATCCGGAAATAACGACTTTTGGCCCAAAATGCCCAAATAAGGAAAAGTGCCACCTATAGGCATAAAAATTCAAAAAATTTTCAAAGTTTTTGATATCTGTTTAATTTATCTAAATATTTTACACCTATTGAATGTTTATAAATGCTTGTTATGTGTTGCAAACTCAAGTTATGTGGAAATAACCATTTTAGCCTCGTTATGCCCAAATAAGGAAAAGGGTCCTGGTAACTGAAGTTTAATAAAAAATCTAATTTTTAATTTCAGTTCAATTGGTCTAAAACTTTTGCAAGTTTTGAGTGTTTATAAATGCTTTTATTGTATCCATAACTCAAATTATTGGGAAATTTCTATTTTGGACCCAAAATGCCCAAATAAAAAAAATTGACTCTTGAAAGCTGAAAATCACAAAATAAATAAAAATTTAACTTTTGTTCAATTTGTCTGAAGATTGTGCACCTTTTGAATGTTTAAAGTGATTTTTATGTGTTTCAAACTCAAACTATGAGGAAATAACCATTTTGAGCCCTAAATGCCCAAATAAGGAAAAGAGTCCTGGGAACTGAAATATGTATATATAAAAAAAAAATTAATTTCAGTTCAATTGGTTTAAAGATTTCCCAACTTTTGAGTGTTTGTAAATGCTTCTATTGTATCCCAAACTCAAACTAGAAGGAAATTTCTGTTTTGGGTCACGTGGTCGTGTGACTTCGTATAACCATGCATATCTAGTGAGCACCTCAAAATCAGTTCTATGTTCTATTGGCGATAATGATCAGCAATAAATTTGCGATCTAACGATATATAACATGACCCTATTACAAGAAATTAGTTTTGCACTCACCAGTGCAGGGGGTCCCTTTGTTAATTCAAGATGGCGGCCAAATGACCATGAGTCACCGAAGGGCACCAACTTTTTTATGAACCTTGGACCATACATAAAAAGAATTTGAAGTTAAACTTAGTATACTCCGAGGCGCATACGGGACCTAACCCAGCTCCTAGAGTATATACGCATATAGGAGTTTTATAGAGTTTCTAATGACTCTTTTTGTAGAGGGAACCTCTTGCACTCCATCCGATGTTTGCTTTATCAAAATCGTATTATTTGCTAATTATCTCACACAGTGTAATATGTCTAGTATTTACTAAATATCAATAATTTACCAGGTGATATGGATTGTGTCTTGTCCTCCTTTTAGCTTCAATTGACTAAAGAGAAATTTGCTCTCCTTCACTGAGGTTTTTTATAGAAAAACAGCCACTATTCAAGAAGGCACATTTTACATCTCTCCGAATAGACACAATTGCTTAATCATAAATTGTAATGGGATATCTTTATCTTCTTGGAATTATTTCCCATGAAACAATTTTTATAGTGGGAACCTCCTGCACTCCATCAAATGTGTGTTTTAGTAAAAACGTATTTTTAGTTACGTTTACGTTTCACTAAGAATCGAGTTATATATCACTTTCAACAACTATAATTTGGTTGAATATCGCACAGCAAATTCCTAATTCTTACCGAGAATTCAAAATTCTTATTTTGAGCAAAAAAATGCTTGTTTTAAGTAAAATATTACTATGATAAGCAAAAAAGTTCTTGCTAAGATTTATTTACTAGGGAAATTTATATATATTCTTAAAATGAGCAATTTTTACTTACTGAGAATTTTACTGTCTTAAAAATTCTCAAAACAAGCAATTTTTTACTCGAAATTTTCTTTTAAAAAGTACAACAAAAAAACGCAATTAAAAATAATTGCCCATATGCCATACATAGGAATGGCTTTTTTTCCCGTACGGCTTTTTTTACTGCTTTTTTTTGGTAAGGATGGCCGTAACTAGGCTAATAAAATTGCAATTAATATTAGATGTTTTACACAATAATATTTAGTGAGAAGTTATTAGCCGAAACAACAAAAATATGAATATATCTTTGACCAGCGAATTATTTATAACTTTTTTTATAAAATAAATATGCTATAACTTCATTTAAAGGCATGGCATCACTTTGCTGATAATTTTAAAGATAAATTATATGTTGAGGGCCGGGAACTGGGGATCGCTAAAGCCCTAAATGTGTTGTAGATTTTGTTAATAAAGGTATTGGTAATTTACGACTTTCTGATATCATCCTTGATAATCAAATTGGTTGATAATGAATATATTGTTGACGATCTTTCTGACTGCAGTTGTGACGGATCTCCATTTTGTGATCCATTTCATAGCCATATTGTATCAGTAGACTTGAGAATAATAGATAACCAAAAACTTCGAAAGTTATTATCCAAAGGTTTTAATTTTAGGGAAAAAACTTTCCTTAATTACAAGAAATGTCAACACTCCGTGGAATCTGCACTGAATTGTTCTATTGAAAAATTAATTTCCAAATAAAATTTGCCTGACAACTAGACAAGACTTAAAGACTAGACTAGACTTAAGAAAACAAAAAGAAAAATGCTAAAGATATTTCTACCTTTGATTTTAGTACTCTGATTTTAGTACTCTCTATACTAAACTCTCCCATGACGATCTAATAAAAGTTTTGCAGGATATAGTAGAGTTTTTGTTTAATGGTGGTTGAAAAAACTACTGATGGAAACAGAACAAACTCTGCAAAACTCAAGTTAAAATGCTTGTGGACCACCTAATTTCAGAAACCTACTCTAAAGTAGGAAACTATTTATTTCGACAAAGTATAGGTATGCCTATGAGAATTAACCCAGCTCCCTTCTGGGCAAATCTCCACCTATATCATTACGAAAATTTGTATATGACTAATCTCATTCGAACTGATCGGTACAAAGGTTTCAAATTTAAGAACTGTTGCCGATTTATAGATGATTGTAATATCAATGATTCTGGTGCCTTCAACGATTCGTAAAAGGATATAAATCCTAAGGAATTAAAACTGAAATTTGAACATCATGTCACGCTTTTAGAATTGGATTTAACTATCAAAGAAGGGATTTTATTTACAAACTTTTTGATAAAAGAGATTTTTCCTTTTTTATTGTATGAATGCCAGAACTCAATGGAAATATTCCTTCACATGTTTTTTATGGCTCAATACTATCAGAAATATTAAGAATAGCTAGAGCTACATTGCAGTATGATGGTTTGTGCCAAAAGTTAGTCGTTGTTTAAAAGGATGTTAAATCAAGGTGCCGTAGCTGATAAACTTTTAAAACAAATTGACAAGCTTTTGAATAAACATACTGAAGCTTTCATATCCTTTATCAAAATTTCTGAAGATATCAAAAATTATATTGTAAATCATGCTAAGTAGTTAAAGCCATTACTTTTACAAGCAGGGAGACTTATTTTTTCGGTCTTTGGGAAGTAACGCTCTCACTTTACCTTAGTTAAAAATATGCAAGGGGGTAGGAATCTAACATTTCTACTCTTTGGGGAGTAACGTCCCCACTTATCACCTTAGTTTAAAATAAAGTTCGGCATCATTTTTAGAAAAATTCAACTACACCATTAGAAAGCCCTTCAAGATAATTAGAAAGCACTTGAAAAACTATATAGAATACATCCAAACGAGCATAGTCTTTATCGGATCCAATTGGGAGTAAGACATTAGCGAGAGTGCAAAAATTTGCATTAATACGCTCAAATTTTTGTCATATTTTGTTAAAATTTAACGTTTAAGCTTGTTTCACTCTAGCCTGAGTCACAGACAAGAAAACAGGTTTTCTATAAAACCGTTTTACGGTGCGTAGAGTTTGTACTCAGGCTAGTTTCACTCCAGAATGGATCAGAAAATAACTATATTCGTTCAAATATTTTCTCTATAGTTTTTCAAGGGCTTTGTAACGATGTAGATGATTTTTTCTAAAAATGATGCCGATTTTCATGAATTTCTGTTTTATGTGAAGAGGGTCCACAAAAAATAACTCAAAATCTTAAGGTTCCATTGCTATTTGAAATTCAGATAAAATACGTTTTAAAACAAGATATGGCTTTTAGAAATACCGATTTGAGTAATGAATTTGATTGTTTGTTTTTTTTCGTTGATAACAACGTATTAATCGAAACAGAACGTTGCTTGTTAAACCATGGTTCGAAAGTTCAGAAAGGTTTGGTTAAGTGGCCCGTGGCGTGTTATTTTGCTCTCCAGCGCTTCCCTTTGCAGTGTTGCAACTTTCCAACTTTTGATTATTCTTATGTTAAAACGAGGAATAAAAAAAGAATATTTCTCAACAGAAGTTTTATAAATACTAACTTTTTGCGTGTATTTAAATTTCGCCAATTTTTAAATTATTCGCGAAATTTAATACACCCAAAAAAAAATATATCAATTATCACCAACTCTACAGTCGTTATACTCGTTTTATGAATGCTACGAAGAAATAAAAACCTTTAGGTAAGTTACTTATTTCTTGAAGGAACAAAGAATATTATATGCTACTTGAAGGAACAAATCGAACTTAACAATTCCGATAAGAAAAGTTTATTCTAAAATGTAAAAAAAAATTACTAAAATTCTGAATTCGAAAATTCGAAAATGTACATCTAATGTTTTAGCCTCTTTCTGACTTTAAGCCTCTTTCCGAAGTTCTTTTGTTTCTTTCTACGTATACGTGAAATGATTATCTTTCCGTTCAACTTTTTTTTAAAATACCACTTAGGCTTCTGACAAACTAAGCTGGTAAATTAAAAGTTCGTTTTAAAATAAATATTACGAGTCAATCCTTCGTATCATTTCAATAAGGGTGCGAGTAGGTCGACCTAAAAGCAAAACAAAGATGTTAATTTTGTACTTGAAATTTAGATATACCCTGGGAGGAAACTTGGACGGAAGATATTTAAGCGAAATTTATTTTCGCGATTTAGCACTAAAATTACGAAAACAAATTCCGCGAAAAAAACGATTTCCCCTTTTTTTTTCCAAATTTTTATCAATAATAACGAATAAATACTACAGTTTCCATTCGTGACCTTCATTGCGAAAATAAATTCCTCAATCGCGAAAACAATTCATCGAAAGTTTCTTCTCTCAAGGTAGGACTTTCAGAAAGTGGCTTTTGTTACACAAAATCAAAAGAAGATGTCAATGTAAGAATTAACAAATGTGACCTTTTGACCCTGTTTCCATGGAAACAAGAATTTTTCTAAAAAATATGGTTATGACGCTTTTCTTCATTTATGACACTTTAACTTAATCAGACAAAATTGATAAATGGTCACGGAGATTGAGTTACGTAATAAATTTCGACCTTTTGACCCCAGTTAGGCGCAAACAAGCAGTTTCAGAATTATGACACCTATGTCAATTTATGCCTTATACTCGTCTCTAACTTTGCACAAAAAATTAAAAAAATCTGATGAAAGGATCTTATCAATTTCGGGCCAAAATTTGACCTTTTGAACCTGTCTCCATGGAAACAAAACTTTTTCTAATAAATCAGGCTCCTCCACTTTTTATCATTTATGACACTTAAACTTCATGCAAGAAATCAGAGGAAACTGATGAGCGGTTCCATAGATGGCTGGCTTACGCAGTAAATTTTGACCTTTTGACCCGAGTTACGCGCAAACAAGAATTTTCAGATTCTTGACAAACTTTATACCTTATACTTGTCTCCAAGTTTGTATAAAATGTTTTTTTATGGACAAGCCTGAATTTAAAATGGAAATTTCAAAAAATGGAAAAATTTGATTTAGCCAATCAATGTTTATAGGAGACTCGAAATTCAAAGTTAGGTACAAACCAAGTTTAGCAATAACTAGAAAGGATCAAGATATGGAACACGGGAACAAAAATGGGTCAAATTCGTCTTTTACTGGTTAAAAGTGTTAATATTTTAGTTGTTTTTTTACGCCTTGAATTCAACTAGAACAAGAAAGATCGACTGCTGGCCTCCCGGTATACTTTTTTTCAATATAAGAATTACCAAATTTGACCTTTTGACCGTTTTCATGGAAACAAAAATATTTCTAAAACATCAGGCTACTTCACTTTTCATCATTTAACTTCATGCAAAATATCAGAGAAATTTGATAGCTGGGTTACGTAGCAAAGCCTAAGGGAGTCCAATAAAGAAATCATAATAATTACGGAAGCTAACCAACCTGACATTCCTGTGGGAAGATATGACTGGTCGCCTTGGTTTTCCATTACGCCTGCTATATCTAAATGCGCCCAGTTACTCGTGCTAACAAATTCCTAGACAAAACCATTCAAAGTTACTATAAGTTTGTACAAACCTACAACTGAGGATTCTGCATCAGTAACCGCAACGGCACGTCTAATAAAGGAACTTACTTTTTGTAAACTACTTCAAAAATATTACTTCTAAAACTTGCAGTTAATTTAAATCACATATTTTTTTAAACTAAAAATAGATGGTATGGCAACATTCTCTTAGTTTCACCCTCACAAGGGTGGGGGTATAAATGACAAATGCTGCATCAATATAGCGTATTATTGGGGCAGATGCTGACTATACTATTAGGGAACTGATACGTACCTTTAAGAACGCAGCAGCCGTTGGAGAACCAGCATAACTATATTTATAAAGTACAAACAATGTTTAAAGAATAAATACCCTGACAAGAAAATGGTTAATGACTTGCACGAACCATCGTTATTTAAATGATATTTGAAATTTTAGTAACTATAATTTATAGGAAAACCTTTATTACATGGCTTCAACGTAAATATTTTCAAACAACTGATACATCATTGGAAAGAGCTTCAAATTACCTATACAATCATACGAGTTTATTTTATTTTAAGACAAATTAACTTAAAACAACTGCTTTGGAATCTTTAATGCATTCTTTTTGATATACCCTGTACAATACTAGATCTATAGAACGGATTGAAAGCTAACGAAAATTATAAGGTCCTTTATAAAAACAGAGATCTAAAAAATACTATATATTCCAAACTTTTTAGCACAAATAGCACAGAATACCTTAAAATAGAAAAGGTTTAACTTCAATTTTTAGATTTTTTTTTATTTTTGTTGACTTGAATAACGCCTATTATCTATTTTGTACATGCACCCTTAAAAACAATTTGTGAACAAGGGATGAATTACTAGTGGACTCCCGGTATAAACTTTTTGTGAAAAATATGAAAATATAATGACAATGAGTGCGGTCACACCAGAAAAAGTTGGCCTTATTAAAGCCAACTTTACTTAAGACAGCTTACCTTATTAAAGCCAACTTACACAATTTGAACCTTCGAAATTGTTGCCATGGAAACAATATTTTCGTATAAAATCCCTCTCCCTCTTTAACTTGTAGCAAAAAATCAGAGAATGCTGATGAACAGTTCTGAGATAGATGGGTTACGTAATAAATTTTGACCTTTTGACCCCAGTTACGCCCAGACAAGAGTTTTAAAAAAAATTTAAAATTATAACATCTATGTCAGATTGTACCTTATACTTATCTCTAAATTTGTAGAAAAAATTAAAAAACCTGATGAACAGATCTTGAGATATTTTTAAAAAGACCAATTTTGGCCAAAATTTAATCTTTTGTTTCCATGGAAACGAGAATTTTTCTAAAAAATCTGGCTTCGTTTCTTTTCTAAATTCATGACCCTTTAATAGGGTGGGTTAGGTGGGTTAGATTAACTTCTTGCAAAAAATCAGAAAAAACTGATGAGCGTTCCCCGAGATACCTGCGTTACGTAACATATTTTGAGCTTTTGATCCTAGTTACACGCAAACAAGAATTTTCAATATTATGACATCTATGTTAGATTATACATTATACTTTTCTGTAACTTTGTACAAAAAAATCAAAAAATCTGATGAATGGGAATTGAAATATATTGAAAAAAGATCAACTTTGGCCCAAATCTGACCTTTTGACCTTGAGTCATGGAAACAGTAATTTTCTAAAAAATCTGGTTCCGTTAATTTTCTACATTTATGTCCCTTTTACTTGTTGCAAAAAATCAAAGAAAACTGTTGAACGGTTCCTGAGATAGCTGGGTTACGTAACAAATTTTGACCTTTTGACCCTAGTTACGAGCAAACAAGAATTTTCGGAATCATCACATCCTGGAAGCCTTTATTTACCTCTTACTTTGTGCAAAAAATCAAAAAAATCTGATGATGAAATATTGAGATATTTCAAAAAATATTGATTTTGGGCCAAAATTTGCCCCATTTACTAGGGGCAAATTAGAATTTTTTTAGTATTCATGGATGCCTACTTTCATGCAAAAAATCAGAAAAAACTGATGAGTCAACTCTGAGAAAAAGTAATAACTAACGAACGTACGTACGTACGTACAAGATTGAATTTATAGGACTCTTCCGGCAAAGCCGGGAGTCCAAAAAGTAGAGTTATGTCCTTTCTATTTTGAAGGAGAGACATGCATCCAGTCATGTTATATGAAACAACTCACCCAGATTTCTTCTGTGTATTTTTCAGATCAGCTGCACGACTGCATTTCATTTGTTTTGTATAATAATTGTAGATGGGCATTCTCCACATACGATCACCGCTTTCTATACCAGCCTGTCAAACAAAAAAGTATTAAAGTTAAAATCACTGCTTTCTATAACAAAGAATAAGGTTTTAAAACACCACTCTCTATACCAGCCTGTTAAAACAAAAAAGTAGAAGGTATTGAAGTTTCTTAAAAGCAGCAGGAAAGTACAATCTAAGAAATAATGATACTTTCTTGGTGCCTAGTGTAAAATCTGTTTTTAATGGTACCGACAGTATATATTTTTTAGGTCCAAAACTTTGGAACTCACTTCCAGATGAACTTAAGAATAAAGATTCTATTTATAGTTTTAAATCTGCAATAAAGGAATGGCAGCTTATTTGTCCTTGTTGTACTTGTAAAGATTTTGTTGCAGGAGTAGGCTTTGTTGATTTCGCCTAGCTTATTTAACAATTTTTATGTTTTATCTAATTATTTTTATTTTCTTATCGGCTTAATTTGTTCCTTGTTCCCTTTTTTCAAACTAAATGTAAAGTAGTTGACGTTGATTAGCTCATTTCAAGAAGGGGTGAGTGTATTTTTAGATTTTATACATTCTATATGGAGAGATATGCAGAAATTTTGGTGAGGTGGGGTTCGAGCCCACGACCTCCGTTACAGATCAACGGCGCTCTAACCGACTGTGCTACTCGGACTATACTGACTTGAATGACTTATGTCATTACAAGCTAGTACAGTGTGAGTTATAACCGGCAGCTCGAATCCAACTTCACCAGATTTCTACACGAAGGGGAATCTGAACGATCATATATCTTTGTATTTGTATTTGTATGTTATAGGTAAACTACATGTAAAAATTATTGTCAACTTTAAATAAATAATTACTACTACACTACTACTACTACTAACAAAAGAAGAGAAACCCCACGCTAATATTTACATGTGTTCTAACATGAATTTTGCATCTTTTTCAAATTCATACTTATATTCACTCTTCTTTCATTATTTGTTCGTATAGCTTCGTATAGCTGACCAAGCGAAAATAATTATATACCTAGAATATTCATAACTCTTCTTCTAAACTAGAAATCTGCTTCTTATTTGATGTATTTAGTAGATATTATGATTTAAATGAAAAATATCAAAATTCAGTAATTAAGTATTACTCCGGACTTTGATACCTTTAGCATATACACAGTTTATATCTTTCTATACTAAAGCCTATTTTTTTTTATTTTAATAAATAAAAAAAATTAATTTTATTTACATTATATCAAAGGGCTGGGTCACAGTGAACTGGAGTTGGATCATAAGGCGCTTTCAGATTTTCTTCGAAACCTGTTTTTTTCGATTTTTTTTTGGAAAGTTAAAAGGCAAGCGCACACAATGTAGCCCAAAAAATCTAACTTCGGGAATTTTTGCCCTGGTTTCTCGGCCTAGGAACTCCGACAAATTCTGAAAAGTCGTTATTTTTTTCAAATTTTGTATTTTGTAAAAATCGTCTCATATCTCAGATTTGAAGAGAGTAACCCCCCCAAAAAAAGCAGTAAAAATGCAAAAAATTACAATTTTCCAGCCTTTTTTCCTCCTAAATTCAGACATATATCTTATAAAATCGGAAAAATGGCAAAGCCTTCCATAGGAAGCAACACATTTTTAAAAAGCCTTTCGAAATCCCCTTTTAGAAATGGCAAGCGTCACTTGGAACGAAGACTTTGCCACTTTTGAGAAATCTTCGTCAATTTTAATCTTGCATCAGTTCAACTAAAAATTAAGCACTTTTACAAAAAACTACTTTCAGGTAAGGTACCCATAGCAACGTGCCCCCTGCTTAATAATGATTTACTTTGCCAGCGTTTCTACATTAGATCATATAGCCACAACAGGTTAAACAAGGGATGGGTTACCAGTGGACTCCCGGTATAAATTGTTTTTGAAAATAAGAAAAAAACGTCAATAACAATATCTTAAGAATTATCAAATTTGACCTTTTGACCCTGTTTCCATGGAAACAAGAATTTTCCTAAAATTCTGACTCCGTCACTTTTCTCAATTTATGATACTTTAACTTCATGCAAAATATCAATGAAAATCGATGATCAGTTCTTGAGTTAGCTTGGTTACGTAACAAATTTTGACCTTTTGAGCCTAATTACCTGCAAACAAGAATTTTTAGAAATATCACACCTATGTCAGTTTATACCTTAAACTTTTATCTAACTTTGTGCATAAAATCAAAAAAATCGTAGGAACGGATCTTGAGATATATTGAAAAATGACCAATTTTGACCCAAATTTGACCTTTTCACCCTGTTTCCATGGAAACGGGATTTTCCTAAAAAATCTTACTCTATCACTTTTCTTAATTTATGATACTTTAACTTCATTCAAAATATCATTGAAAATAGATAAACGGTTTCTGAGTTAGCTTGGTTACGTAACAAATTTTGACCTTTTGACCCTAATTACCCGCAAACAAGAATTTTCAGAAATATGAAATCTATGTCATTTTGTACTTTATACTTTATCTAACTTTGTGAAAAAAATTAAAAAAATCTGATGAACAGATCTTGAGATATATTGAAAAATGGTCAATTTTGGCCCAAATTTGACCTTTTGACCCTGTTTCCATGGAAACAAGAATTTTTCTAAAAAATTGGGCTTCGTCACTTTTCTAATTCATGACCCTTTACCTTCATGCAAAAGATCAGAAAAATCTGATGAACGGTTCCTGAGATAAATGCGCTTATAGGACTCCTTTCCAAAAATGTTTTTGAAGGCATTTTGACACCAGAAATTGCCTTTTTTAACATTTTGAGGCCAAAAAATGACCAAATTTGTTAAAGTCATGTTTACCCCTGATTTTCCAATAACAAGGCCAATTGGCCTTGACAACAAACATTTTTTAGAGTTTTAACTGCCTTTCACTTGAGATAGGGTCATTTTTTAGCCTTTGGGACGAAAAAAGTGAATTTTTCATATTTGCGCCCAGACCCCCCAAGTGTTCAGAAATTTGAGTTTTTGTCATATTTTTCGTATTCACCTTCATAATACGCTTCTAACAAGCTATCAAACACGTCTGTAACCCTTTGTTTACTCAAGATATGACCAAATGTCCTTGAAAACACAGTTCTAGCCCACTGTGTGGGTACTATAGTAAAACTGGATTTTTTACTCGATTTCTGAACATTTTCCTAACAAACTCAATTAACGCAGATATAACAGATGTACATATAACAAAAGACTCGAGTATTTGTATACAGCTTTGATTTTAGCACACAATTTCAAATAATTAATCATTTTATAAAAGTTATTACAAGTACCTGATGTAAGTGTTCCCATAACGTTTGTGATGTTGAATATACACCAGTACATGGGCTTCCTAATGCAACCGCGATTGCCCCTAAAAAATAATATAAATATAAATGCAGCAATTTTTCATATACAAGCTATAAAACACTAAAATATAAATGGCTCCAAGAAAACAGCGCTTTACTTGACGCAATTGTTTTTTAATTTAGTGTAAAAGAAACAAAAACTGATGCTAAATATTTAAAAACTACACGAACCTAAACCAAATTAATAGTCAAAACAATTGGCCTATTAAATTACACAAGATACAGTTATTGGTTTAACAATCGTTATCGATTTTTATCTTATCTCACCTGTCAAGGTAGCAACATCGATAAGGTATTTGGGATTGAATTGAGCACTGTAACATAAAGCGTCAGCTAATATCAATCGACCTTCTGCATCCGTATTATCGTTCTAAAAAAACGACATATAGATTTTAAAGGTTAATTTAAAAAAAAAATTATTTTTGGGAGAGGATATATTTGTAGTAACATCAAATAGTAGATACAAACTACATAAGACTTATACACACTTAAAATTATTTCTCACTTGATCAGAGAACTTATCTAGCATCTTTTGATGTTGGTCAAAATCTCCGCCTATTGTCTACTTATAGTTTTGATACAGATATAGAGAGAATTTAACTTACCACACATGAAATACTCTACTCATGGTTTGCAGATGCAGCACTTTACTTACCATTAAATCATAAATTTTTAGCTATTTTATTTTTATTAACTTATGCGTTTTGTCAATGTTTTGTCAATTTTAAAGGGAATCATTTCTGTTTTAAAGAACTATCTCTAAAATTGAAAACCATATAAATTCAGTAAAACCTTGATAACCGAAATCCAAATTATATCATAAGAACTGTATATACAATGTAGGGTAGGTTATTAGAAATAGATCAACACTCATTCTTTCATAATGTAAATAATCAAGAACTAACCTCTACAGTGATACCATTCATTGCTGTTACCACATCACCTGGTTTGGCTGCAGAACCAGATGGCATATTCTCCGCTAGTGGTACAAGCACAACCATGTTCACGGGTAATTTCAACTTATCAACTGCATCTAATGTTGCTAATACACACGCGGCTCCACCCATGTCTCCACTCATTGCAGCCATACCCTTACTTGGCTTAATTGATATACCTCCGCTGGAAGAACCAAAAAAAAGATTGAATTAATGATGAAAAAAATTACAAGATCCAACCAGTTTTAAACGTTTTTACACAAATATAAAATCATCAGCTTTTGATGTACAAACATTACAGGGTTTAATTATTTTAACACAAGTGTGAAAATCGTATACACACACGTGCACATGTGTTTTTTTAAAAAAATAAGTAAGGGAAAAACAAGGGATGGATTACCAGTGGACTCCCGGTATATACTATTTTTAAAAATATGAAAGAAAATGTCAATATCTTAAGAATTATCAAATTTGACCTTTTGACCATGTCTCCATGGAAACAAGAATCTTCCTAAAAAAGCGGGCTTTATCACTTTTCTACATTCATGACCCTTTAACTTCATTCAAAAAATCAGAAAAATCTGATGAACTGTTTCTGAGTTAGCTTGGTTACGTAACAAATTTTGACCTTTTGACCCCAATTACCCGCAATTAAGAACTTTCAAAAATGGGACACCTATGTCATTTTGTACCTTATACTTTTATCTAACTTTGTGCAAAAAATCAAAAAAATCGTATAAACAGATCT
>JAYJMI010666599.1:0-82419 GCA_036873855.1 Sarsia tubulosa
TCTTGCCTCGGTGAGGGCGCTCGCAAGCACCTAACTCACCTTCTTGACTCTTCTTGCACTTCAAAATTGAATCCGGGCGGTTAAAAATCACGTGGAATAAGATTTTTGATTAGGTGATGTTCATATGAGCTAGATAACTAATCTATTTAATGTTTGAATTGAGTTGATTGATCAGTAGGGTGATGCGTAGGTTACACTAGGAAAGGCTTGTGTCGCCGTGATAATCGGCACGCTGCTGGATTATTGAAAGTGCCTCAAAATAGAAGGAGAAAAATATGGAAATAGTATTTATGGGTTTGATGATCATTGGTGGAGTGTTGGCGTTTATCGGGGCCATTTGGTTCTTGGTTGAAAGTTTTCGTGAGAGTGTTCTGTGGGGGCTTGGTTGCTTCTTCTTTTCACCGATTTCGCTTGTCTTTTTGATTCTCCACTGGGACGTCGCAAAGAAGCCGTTTGGCCTCCAAATTCTAGGCGTCGCCCTGTGTATTGGTGGGATCGTCCTTGCTGATCCAAACGCGCTCTCCAGTATGTAGTAATAGTTGACCAGAGGAGTGACGACTGACTCGCTCCGGGTTTAAATGACCTATAATAATATGAAAAAAATAATCCTAACCTTATTCATCCTGTCATCGACCTTTGTGGGTGCTACAGACTGTAGCCAAAATAGATTTCGATACGATTAAGCCACTGCTTTTTGAAAAGTATATTCAAAAAAAGAACCCTGTTTTGTGGGAACTCTACGTAAGCCATTCGGAGTCGGAAGAAAAGATGCAGGCTCTCCAAATGAAGAGTGCTGTGGGCAAAAATGGCAGTGTCACATTTGATTCAGAATTTTTAGCCAATCAGCAACTAAGCTCCAAAAAATAGAATGAAGCTTGAGAGCGAAGGTCGGAATTATATCACAGAGTTTTTGATAGAATCCGGCACGTCTGAGAAATATGATTTAATCATGTTCTCGGGCTACAGAAGGAATATTGCATTCACGAAATCGAACCCTGAGGACATTACTCAGTTTTTAGTTCAAGAGCTCATCAAGCTCAAGGCGCAGCCGGTTGAGGTTGGGCAATAGACTTTGCTTCATTTGGTCGAAATATGAATAATTTAGAATATGCAGGTTTCTGGCGCCGCTTCATTGCGCTTGTCATCGACTATAATATTATCGTGATAGGTTTGTTTCCGATATTTGTAGTAATTGGATTTGTTCTACCAGATCAAGTCGTGGTTAATGTGCCATTCGGCTTATTTAGCAGTGAAGAGGTTTTGGATTTAGAAAATGAAGAAGTCGAACATCAGAATGGTTCCGTTACCGTAGTTGTGAAACGCACGATCAAAAAGAAAACTTTAGGGGAATGGACTTATTTTTACAGAGAGACTGAAGAAAAGCTTGGTAATCAAACAGAGACCAATCGCGTCCTGATCAACCCTGAGACGCTCAATGCAATTGATAAGATGGAGGATGAAGATTTCATTCTCCCGATTCTCTTGCTCTATTGGATATTGATGGAAAGTAGTCGGTATAAAGCTTCGCTGGGGAAAATGGCATTCGGTATTCAGGTAACCGATGAATCTGGAAATAGACTAAGTGCATTGAGATCGCTGTCTCGAAATGTGTCTAAGTTTCTTTCAGCATTTACCATGTGTATTGGATTTATGATGGCTGGTTGGACTTCGAAAAAGCAAAGTTTGCACGACATGGTATCAAGGACCCTTGTCGTGCTTAAATAAATCCAATTAGGTGGAGTTCTTGAATTATGTAACTATTTAAAATCGCTAGGCTTTTAATGCTTAGCCGTAATATTCGCAAAAAGATGAAATCATTTGAATCAGAAGGCTTCGAAATTATTCGCGGAGTGTTTAGCACAGTTGAACTTGATGCCTTGAGAGCTGAGGCTGATCGAGTCGCTGAAGAAGCGGGTTCGGCCTGTGTCAGGCACTTAAGAGCGAAGTCGAATGTATTTGAACAGTTGGCGGTATCTGAATGTTTGCTACGGATATTGCCCAAAGGTCTTTCTCCAGTTCGTAGTATTTTGTTTGATAAAACCCCGACCCAAAACTGGCCAGTCGCTTGGCATCAAGACCTCACCATTGCTGTCAAAGAAAAGGTCGAAGTCGAAGGCTATGGCCCATGGTCGGTGAAAGATGGTTCAGCGCATGTTCAACCACCTGTAGAATTGTTGAAGCAAATGGTGACCGTCCGAATTCATTTAGATGACACACCGCAATCAAATGGAGCGCTGCGAGTGATTCCTCGATCTCCAGAAAAAGGGAAAATTTCATCCACTGAAATGCTTTCGCATGTGGGGAGTTCTGAGGTGATTTGTGAATGCGATTCTGGAGATGTTTTACTGATGTCCCCATTGTTGCTTCATGCATCTAAGCGTTCTGAGTCGCCAAGGAGAAGGCGAGTGATACACTTTGAATATGCACCACTAAACAGCCTAGACGCACGATTGTCTTGGCATGAACCTTTGAACGCCTGAAAGCGATTGATGGATAATATATAAAATGCAAAGTAAGTTACGTGAAGTTCAGGATACCTTAGCGAATGCAGGTTGGCGTATTAAGCACATATCGCATCCAGCAGGTGGGAAACCTATGGTCATTGGTTTCGAAAATTGGGCTGGTTACCTTGCTGCAATCGCGATGCTCGGATTTCCTGTTGGTGTTGGTCTGGCGATCTATTTTAAGGAACACGGAAAGAGCCCATCTCTTGGAATCACCATTGCAATCATTAGCTGGGTGATCTGCATGCTTGCAGTCGCCGTGAAAAACAAATTGAAGAAGAAGGACTGGGTAAATGTGAACGCAAAGTGCTTGGACCGAGAAGTTGTTAAATGCATCGCAAAGCAAGGAGGGGCGACTTGGACTGCCCGCATTTTATGCGAAATTAATCATGATGATGTAGCGCTCCAATGCACGCCAACTGTCCATTGGAGCACTTTTAGAACAGAGGCCGACGCGCATACATTCCTGAACTCAAGAATTGAGCACAACGGATATTGTCGATTGAAAATTAACCCCAATGATCCATTAGAAGCGAGTCTGTTAGCTCGTAAAGAGAAGCCGCATTAAATATAAAGGTGTAGCTTTCTGCTCATCGATATCGTATTATCAACGCATATGGAGACTCACGAAATCACAGGTTTGTTTTTTGGGATACAGATCCTCTTTTTCATTGGGATGATGGTGTTCGGGCTCGCTGCATTCGGGTTTTGGATATGGATGTTGGTGGATTGCCTGAAGTATGAAAGTGACAAGGGGAATGATAAGCTGATCTGGGTGCTTGTGATTGTGCTGACGAATTGGATCGGTGCTTTGATTTATTTTTTTGTTCGAAGACCCGAGCGAAAGCGTGAGCATGCATCGGCGACGCCATCGGCTCTAGTAGGAGACTGAGAGGAGGTTGGGGATCAGGAACGCAGGAGCTGAGGAAGCGGGTGCTCTGTTTTAGCCACGGATGCACGCGGATGTGCACAGATTGGTATGAATTGGGAAGCTTGCGCTCTGTAATCCGACGAAGCACGAATAGCGCATATCTGGTGAGTTACATTTAATTTTCCCCTCAGGGGTAATAACCCGGGTGCACTCAGGGGAAGTGAAGGACAGACCGCTTCTCTGCCCTTAATTTACGCTTATAATGAGAACTCTATTTTGATACGTAGTGCTCGATAAGCGTTCAATTAGCGTGATTAAGCGGTTAAGGAAATTACGTTGGATAAGCTTTATTATTTTAAACCACAGATGGACAGGATAAGCACAGATGATGTATCCGAATCTGTGTCTATCTGCGTGAATCTGTGGTTACATACTCTCTTCCGTTTTACATCTTCTTGCTATCGGCAATATCCACAGGCAGCATTGTCTATATCTTATTCTAGATGAAACACCAATCGAGATCGCCAACGATGCAAAAGGGAATTCAATGAAACGACTGTTGGCATGTGTATCGATGGCGAGTTGCATTGGATTGTTTGTAATCTATTGGATTCGTCCAGACTGGGCGGCGGCGTTAACTATCTTTCCCGCTTGGCTATGGCTTGCTTTATGGCCATTGGCCTTGCCTGTTTTTCGTAGGAGGCTGTTTGTTTGGTGCTCGTTGTTATGGCTGTGCTTTGTCGTTGTTCAAGTTGAAGAGACTAGGTGATTGCTTCGCTGTTTGATACCAGTCCAGCAAGTTGAGGATTCCTTGCGTGTGACTACGGTGAATTGTTCGGGTTTGATGGTCTCCGTTCGTGATGCACTGCTTGACCGGCCTGATGTGCTTTTGATTCAAGAGAGTCCAAGTCAGGATAATCTTTTAAAGCTGCTTGAAGAGCTTGGTGGGTATCAGCTGCTTTTTGGTTTGGATACGAGTATTGTCGTTCACGGTGAAATCAAAGGCTTGCGTCAAAGGCAGTTTTACACGATAGGATTGGCTGTCATAGGCGAGGATCAACACTCGATTGTTTCTGTACGGCTCCTGACTAGCTCACCTCGGATAGATCTTTGGGACATTGAGTGTTGGAGGTCTCAAATTTATATGAGACAGCGTCAGATCGAACAGATTACTGAGGTTCTGGACCTATTGCCGGATGATTCTACATTGATAGTTGGCGGGGATTTTAACGTGCCGCAAGGGGATCGCGTTTTTCGGCAAATGGATGGCCAGCTTGCCGATTCTTTTGTAGACGGTGGGCGTGGTTGGTGTAACACTATATTAGTGGATTATCCGATGCTGAGAATTGATCAGATTTGGACTAGTCGGAATTTGGCGTGCTACGACGCGAGCGTAAGGGTTAGCCCAAAGGCAGATCATTTGCTGTATACTGCATTGTTTAATGAGGCGTTTTCGGATAACGATTAGCATCTGGGAAGATGAGCGGGAATCATTTGGTAACGAATTAAAATAGGGAATGATAAACTCATCTGGTTACTTATGGTTGTGCTGACGAATTGAGTCACTTCATTGATCGCCTTTTTGTTCGAAGACTTGTGTTGCCGGGATTATAGTAGGGGCAGCAGTGGTGGAGATTCGCTTTCAGTTCTCAGAACCAGACTTGCTGAATTTTCAGGCGAATATTCGAGAGAAGTGGCAGGGCATGTTATTGACCGCATTGACGCCGACGGCCAGCATTCCAGCGTCGGGGATTCTGATTCGTCACTAAAGTTTCATTGCGTGGAATCCATCTTTGAATTAGAAGCTTCGCATTTTGTTAGGCTCAAGCACTCGTTTGCTTAGTCTTGTCAGCAGGTTGAACGAGTGATGACGGAGATGCGAAGCAAAACATGGATTAATCCTTTTTGAGCTCCTCATCGTCGACGTATTCTAATAAGTCACCGGGTTGAATTTCTAGCGCTTTACAGATCATACAAAGCGTTGAGAACTTAATGGCTTTTGCTTTCCCTGTCTTTAATATCGATAAATTGGAATCGGTGATTCCCACTATAGTGGCAAGTTCATTCAAGCGCATTTTTCTTTCTGCTAGAAGAACATCTAATTTTACATTAATACTCATGGCGTTTGGTCGTGAATAGATTTAAACGGTGAGTTTTGCTTGTTCTTCTAATCCACTCGCAATTGTGAGTATCTTTGCCAGAACCAGCAGAAATACTCCCAAGATCAGACTTGTAACTACAGAAGGAAGCGAACTCGCCATAATGGGAAGTGAGTCAGCTGTTGCAATAAGGTATGCTAAGCCCGCAAGCTTAATTGATTTCGAAATTAGGATTATTATTCCAATGCCACGAATACTTGCAATCGCGACTTTAGAAAAGATTCCATGGCGGCAACAACCGTAAAAGAAGCGCAGCATAAATGCCAGAAGCCCAATGCGGATAAGGTAGGAAGGTCCGATTATAGTAATGATCTGTAACAATGACATCTCGGCAAAAATTGAATCGTCCCTAGTCAGATGAAATGCCCCGACTATCATGATTACGACTGTGAGGGCAATGGTGCTCCAACAAGCCGGAATGAGTTTACGTGATAGACTATTGATACTGCGGAGCTGTTTAGTGGATTTGTTTTTCATATGGACCAATTACTATGAGTGTAATTATTGCAATGCAATGATTAATTACCGTAAAACAGATATTAATTGCCGTTAAAGAGATATTTATAGTTGAATGGTCTCTGCTATCTAAGAGATCAGGAGGATGGCAAAGGTAGGGTGCTCTCGCCGAGAGCACCGCTTGTAATGCGATAATGTAATCTCGAATTCATGGATGGAGCAAACGAGCCACGTCCGCGAACGGTTGCCTCGGCGTGGCAACCCTACCTTGTTGCCCGAGGATTCCTGCTTTTCTGCCTTCCTTGCTATCATCCGAGGCAGATTGCTTAACATAGAAGATTAGGATTAAGATTAAGAAGATACGTGTTGCGCCGTATGCTTACTCTTGGCGCTATGGACCGATGCCGGATAGAAGCTCTTCTCGGCTACGGTAAGTTTTCCAGTCGGATTGTTGATGAGGTTGAAGGATTTGCTCGATCGCGGTGGTGCGTTGTTCGCTGTCTAGCGAGCTGTTATCATTGGAGACGGTCTCGCCAGTAGCGATTTGCATCTCGGGCGTGTATGCTTTTGAACTGCGTGAGAGCACTACGTAGATCTCGTCCTGTTGCGTCTCGTTGAGGTCGGGGATGTGGTAATTAATCCGATCCAGTGTGTTGGCGGCTTCGGCATCGACTTTTTGGACCCGCTGCTCTAAGCGTTTATCTTCGTAGCTCTCCAGCTGATTGGGATCGAGGTGGTTCGCGTAAATCGCATCGACTTCAGGATCGACGATATTCTCAAAGTCAGACATTTGGTTGAAGAGTGAAAACATCGAGGTCTCATCATCTTTGAGTTGGTCGATAAATTTTTCGGAGCGCTCGCGTGCGAGCGCATCAAGCTCTCGTTTGAGTAGTGCTTGTTGATTCGAATCGAGCTCAAGCAGATCACTCCAAAAGTTGAGCTCGAAGTCGCCTCCGAAATCGCCGTCTGCCATGCTCTTTTCTAACTCAGGCAAAATCAGTTGGCGGAGGAGCGGCTTGGATCGATCGATCAAGGTCGCCAGGTCGCTGATCTTGTTTTCGTCTGCGTTTTCAGGGTCTTTGATTTGCTGGAATTTATTTTCAGCGACCGTCGCCATGGAAATCATGGATTCCAATCGAGAGACGCGCTTTTGCGAAGCGGCTAGTCGTGCCTTGAGCTCGGAGACGTCATCCGTCGCAAGAACGCTATTGAGTGCGGCTTGGTCCAAGGCGCGGTTTGCCTTGGCTTCACGAGAGGCTGAGACCATCGAATAAGCAAAAATGCCCACTCCGATTCCGGCGACAAATAGCATAGGGTTTAAGCGCTTCTTCATATTTATTGACTGGATTGCTCTTGAGTTTGGTCTCGGAGCTGGCGGTGGTACTCTCTCCACTTGCCGAAGAGGATCGGTAAGCAGCAGGCGTAAAGGATTAAGGTGTGAAAGAAGGCGCTCTTGCCAGCGAGGTTGTCATCGATCATTGAGCCATCGATTCCTGCTTCGACTGAGAAGAATGGTAGTGCATAGCCAGACAGCATCATCACGTATGTGGCGACTCCCGAGAACGAGTCGGAGATTGTCGCGAGGACAATGCCTAGGAATAGGGCGACTAACCAAATAAGATTAAGAATAAATGCGCCGCGCATGCCCCAAATTTCCATAGCCATCTGAAAATAGACCAGTGGTAATGTGATCGAGAGCGTCATCCATACCCAATACTGAGGTTCGAGAACCCAGCGCAAATACCAATGTGAATCGTGCAGAGCTTGGGTGAATAGGCACCATCCAAGCGCGCCGCAGAGAATGATTGCGAGGGTATGCAGTAGCGAACTATAAGCATCGTCACTGCTGCGGATGCGGCCTTTGCTGTATTTATAGGCGCGTCGCCAGCCCTTCATTTGCTTGTCGGTGGAAGCAGTCATTTGACCAATTAAAATCATCGCCAGTCCTAGTGTGAGAAAACCGAAAAATCCAGGTATCAGCGCCGCTTCCTCGCCGTCGATACTACGGTCATGTGGGATGTCGAGAAAGTTCATCGACGCTTGCGAGGGAAAGATGCCTCCGGTGTCGATTAGTGGAATCATACTTCCAACGAGCACGATCATGATGCCCGCGTAAACGATCACCGTAGCATGTTTGCCGAGTATGTGCAGGCTCTCTTGTCGCCATTTTCGGTAAACGACCATAGCGAATACCCAGAAGAGAAGGCTTTGGATGACGAGTGAAAATCCGATAATTGATAAATCAAAATTGAAGAAATTCACATAGTCCAGACGCATGCGGGAACGTGCCATGTCGGGCAGGATTTTCGACATTTCATGATAGACGGCAGGGCGTACGGTCAGGTATTCAAAAAAGACGTAGCCGAGTCCCTTTAAATTCGGCAGTACGAAATACAGCACGAACATTAGCGTTTGCGAGATGAAGCCTGCAAGAAAGCGCTTAGTCACAATCATCCCAGCCATGTAGGCCGTCATGTGGTAAAGGAGCACGGCAACTGCAAACACACTGTAAAGGTTGATCAGTATGCTGAGCGGGATTTCCCCACGGATCACCGTAAACGCGAGGAAGGGCAGGGTGAGTGCAAAGAGGCAATAGTCGAGCACCGGCAAGCCAAATAAGTAGCCGACGATTTTTTGCACAGGCGATAATGGGGCTAAGCGCTGGTAGTCCAATACCCCCTCCATGCCTTCTCGGGTGATTCCAGATGCGACTGTGAAGGAACCTTTAAACATTAAGAGTAGGCATTGAATGATGAACAGCGGTAGCAAGGTCAGTTGAGCTGCTTCCATTCGTGTGAGCTGTTGTTGCCGCTGGGGTAACAAATACGTCATACTAAAGATGAAGCCTGTCAGGATCAGAACGATCAGTCCCCATGCGATCAAGGGGCGCGGGCGCAGCTTCGCGCGGCAGTAACGGATGAAGATTGGGTTCGACCAAAAGGCTAAATCTTTCACTACAGAAGTGAGTATATTGAATCCGTTTTTCATAAGGCTGGATTCAATGTTGGTGGCTGCGAGGTGGTGCCTGGAGTCGTATTTAAACCTAAGAGAATGTCTTCGATGTTGGTCTCGGTTTCTTCGAAGGAGGTGATCGCAAAGTCCTGTTGAACCATTTCCTTTAGCAGCTCGACTTGATCCTGTGGGCTACCGGAAAACTTGAAACGAACGTGCGATTCTTCTGCGACGAGATCGAGCACGCCTTCGTGTGCATCTAAAAATACGGCGAGCTCGGTGTTGGCTCCGAGGGTCTTTATCCGAATGAGTCGAAAGCTGTGGTCTTTCGTCATGCGTTGAATCACCTCACGCGTCGGTCCATGATCGAGCAGTTCACCGTGATTAAGGATGCCGATGTGACTACAGACATTGGAGAGCTCAGTCAAAATATGTGAGCTGATCAACACCGCGACGCCTTTGCGTGAAAGTTCCTGAATTATATCGCGTAGTCGCACGCGCGAGACGGGATCCATGCCGCTTGCAGGTTCATCCAGCAAAAGCACGCGCGGGGAATGTAGTAAGCACTTAGCGAGCACGACACGTTGTGTCATTCCTCGCGAGAGGGATTTACACATTGCGTCACGCTTCCCCATGAGGTCGACCATTTCTAGGCATTCGTTGATCCGCTGACGGCGCTCCGTTTTGTTGAGTCCATACGCATGTGCGAAGCAATCCATAAACTCCCATACTTTTAAGTCGGTGGGCACTGGAGCCAGGTCCTGCATCGAGCCGAGTTTTCGACGGGCTTCCGCTGGCTGCTCCGTAATATCGATTCCATCGATGTAGACTTCACCATAAGTTGGCTCAAGTAGGGTAGAAAGCACTTTGAAGGTGCTGGTCTTCCCTGCTCCGTTGGGGCCGATTAAACCAAATACTTGCCCCGGGTAAATCTCCAGGTCGAGACTCTTCACTGCCGTGAATGATTCGTAATCCACTCGCACACCTCGAATACTGATGGCAGGTGTAAGGTTGGTGGTGGTGGACATACTTACTATCACAAGCTGGATTCGTTATTAATCAAGACTACATCTCCTTGCTAGCAGAAGTGTGCCGGTGTTCCTGAGCGCAGGCTTCTTTAATTATTGTGTAAGGTATTAGGTGCTCAGTGATGGAAGCTATTTTGTCTGATTAATAGCCATTTTTAAATTCAGGCTTCTTCGAAGAGCTCAGTGAATTCAGGAGAGGGGATCGCTCCTTCAGTTGTAAAGATATAGAGAGCTACTTTGTAAAAAATCATCATTGAGTCGATGATGAGCATCCCAAGGGTGAATAAAACTGCGAAGGCTATAAGGGCTAAAGAGATATACTCATAATAAATTCTAAATTCAGTTGAGATGGCTGTAAAAATTAAAAGGGGAATTATTAATACAAAAAGTAGCATAATAAGGGATAATGTGCCTGCGATGTGTAATTTTTGGTAGAGGTGTGGCGGGATGTTTTTGATCAAACTTACGTTTTTATCGAATGCTGTATGAGGCTGCTCAGTAAACCCCTTCTGGAATGCATTAAGCCTTGAAAAGGTATAGATGAGTAGTCCCCCTTTCTTTATGGTTAATTGACGAAAGAGTCCTATTGTAGACTGGTAAAGTAGCCAAGATGTCAAAGGGCCGATCTTTTTCAGAGTTGAAATCGTGGTTGAAAGTATCGTGATTTTCTGTCCATTTAATGCTCTTTTAACAGAAACGCAAAACACCGTCCTGAAGAAGTTATCAACTAGCAAAGTGATTCCTATAAGAGGAATGATGATCCAGAGACGGGGGCCGATGGCATCGAAACTAAATTTTAAGCTTAAGGTAAAGCGATCACCTTCAATGATGGAGTTGATAAAGGCTTGGAAAGTTTCAACCCACGTTATGGGTGACCATCCTAAGCTACTCTCAAGATGGAATATATATGCTAGAGCAATCAAAGACAGAAATCCTATGGAAATTGAAATGATCGGGAACAGGAAGAGTTTTGTGTTGTTAAGAAAAACTTTTGCGCAGGTTTTTACTATTTGTCGGGTTTCTTTGTACATAATCATTTTTTGGAGCTGTTAATATAGTTTTTGATTTCATCTTCGTTTATTCCAAAGCTGGATGCTTCATTGCACATCCTGTGATAGAGGGTTTGAATTTTCCTGTATTTGTCATCTGCGCTGAGCACCTTCACTGGAGGGGGGCCTGTAATGAAGCAACCGCTTCCCCGTCGGCTTGTGAGAATATTCATGAATTCAAGCTCTCTATAAGCTTTAGCTACTGTGTTAGGGTTGATTTCTAAAAGATCTTTAAGGTCTTTAATCGTAGGAAGTTTGTCTCCAACGCTGAGTAATCCCTGATCTAGATCACTACAGACCTGATTGATGATTTGCTTATAAACAGGGATGCCTGAATCAAATTCAATCTTCCAGTGGTTGTTTTGCGTGTTCATTTATACTATATGAGTAGTATAATAGTGTAATGGTCAAACTTATTTTGAATATTTAAAAGATGCGGTGTTGGAATCGTTGGCCTAGGCGCCAAAATTCACTGAATTACTCTATCCTCTTTTTCACCTGAAATTCCCATCTCGTAACCTTTAATCCAGTGTCTCATGTGAAGTATGCCGCTGATTGCGAGGTGGTCGATTATGAGGGGGTGGCTCGTGAGGTGGTCAGGAAGGCATGAACTTAGGAAGTTTTGGGTCGGTTTTGTTAAATCACGGATGGACAGGATGCGCGCAGATGAAGCGTCTGGATCTGTTCTATCTACGTGAATTGGCTTCGTCCGTTGGTTGAGTATTCATGTGCTCGGAAGTGGTTGAAAATTTGATGAGATAGGTTGTTCTGTGGTTAATTCTTGTATTGCTTCACGACTTCAACCCTTATTCATGTCCTCAATGAACGATTTTGAAAATAGTAAGAAACTCGATAGGATCACGTTTTTATTGGCAGCAAACTTAATGGTGATGGCATTGGGCGTGATCGGTTTGATTGTCGGCCTCTTGCCTAAGTTAGAACGTGTCACTGAATCAAGTGAGCGAGTCGAAGCACGTTTTCAAGAGTTTGCCGATGAAGTGCAGCCGGTTGTTTCTGCTGGTGCTGGCAAGGCAGTTGAAGCCATTAAGCAAATCGATGCAGAGCAACTTTCTAAGACGGCAACGGAGCGATCAGGGGAGTTGATGGATGCTGCAGCTGAAAAGGCGAAGCGCTATTTCAATCGAGACCAATCCGATGCGCCTTAAATTTGGTTTGTGATGTCGATTTATTGAAGACATGATTATTTTCTACATCGGGATTTCGTGAAGATCATTTTTAGCCTGTTGTTGCTCCTTCCAATTCTTGCATGTGCTGCAGGTTCCTTTCGCTATGTACAGGAATTAAGGCCGCTCCTTGAGCAGAGAAAGGATGTTCTCTTTTTATTTGAGCAGAGCTTTTGGTTTGAGGAAAGTGGGAGTGCTGGAAGAATTGGACAGTCAGTAAACCCGAAACTCGGTGGAACTCGAATTGGTCCTTATGTAATTCTGGCTCAATCGAAAGGAACTAGGGAAATCTTTTGGTATGAGATTACCTTCCATACAGACAAGAGCTATTTGGATTCTATAGGTAATACCTCGGATCTTAGGAATGCTTCTCAAGTCGTTGAGGCGTTTACCTCTGTGCAAATTAAACCCTTGGACTTTGAGAAGAACGCCACTGTCTTAGGTTTATCTAAATGAAAATTGAATACATTTCACAAGACGAGTTCGAGTTAAGCTATCGGGCTGAAATCTATGAGGAGTCAGAAACCTTGATTCAAGACCACCTTTGGTGGAACGAGCCGTTCACGCTGTATGATAAAATTGAATTTCCGCTGTATCTGACTGGAGAGTCGAGCTTGATTAAGGATACGCTTGATGGTGACTTTAGTCCAAGGCGGTTCATTGAGCGAAAGGACGATGTCTTTCTCGCACTTGTCGACTACGCTAAGATTGTGGATATTCTTCAGCAGCTAGGCGAAAGCCACGAGATCACTTGGCGAGTCTTTTATCGATCAGAGCCAAGGCGCGAGGTCGATATCGGATATGTGGTCAATGGGAAGGCCGATGAGAGTGTGATCGATTTTATGATCAAGACACTTGAGCAATATCAACTAAGCCATGAGTCTATTTGGGATGAGGCGTTGAAGCATCAGGTCTATTCCAAGTATTTCGACGAATTCGACCAGCCGATCTTTGAAGAAGCTGAATAAGGAAAGCAGGAACGGAAGCTTAGGCTCGGTTTTTATTTAACCACAGATGGGCAGGATGTACACAGATCAAGAAGTCTGGGTCTATCTGAGTGAATCTGTGGTTAATCCTTAAAAAAGTAGTCAGGATACAGGAGTCGGAATACAGAATTCACTAGCAACATCTTACGGAATTCGATGGCTCGCCAATTTGGCGAAGCTCCCTGCGCTTATAAGTTCTTCATTATGAACTCCTGAATCCTGTTTTCGGTATACTGACTTCTGAATTTAGGTTAATCCTTTTATTGTACTGCTGCGGCTGCGGACTTTGGGTTTACATACTCGGGGGCTTTGAAGTCTCCGTAGTGGGCGCCGTCGTTGATCCATTGCTTAAGCATTTCAGTTTGTTCCTTATTGAGGGGATCGCCTTTGGCGGGCATGATGTCGTCGTGGTCTTCAGCGAGAATTGTGAGCGTGTAAAAGCTGCTGGCCTTGGCGTTGCCGGGGACGACGGTTGCCTCGTATTCATCATCGTCGTTCAGATAACCTTTTTGAATCCATTCAGGAGTGTCGAGGCGCACGCCGCCTTTTGGCTTTTTGATGCGGCCTTTTGCATCTTCGTAAGGTGCGGCGTGGCAACTGAGGCAACTTTCGCTTAGGATTGGGTAGATTTGTTTGCCGAAGTCGATTGTCTCTGCGGCAGATGCTGCGGAGAGACTGCTGAGGAAACTGAATGTGAGGGCTAGGGAGGTAGGTTTAATGGTTTTCATAATGTATTATAGAGTCAGCAATTTTTAGTTTTAGGTTCCGAAGAATCGTCGGTTCCCATGAATTCGCCTCGGGTCACGTGCCCTTCGGCGGAAATGTTTTCCCGGCGCACCACCGTCCAGACGGTGAGCCAAAGGATTTTTAGATCTAATAGAAGCGATAGATTGTCGACATACCATTGATCGAGCTCAAATTGTTTCTCCCACGTTAAGCCATTGCGGCCGTTTACCTGTGCCCAACCAGTGATACCAGGGCGCACGTTGTGGCGGCGGGCTTGCTCGGGGCTGTAGCGGTCGAGATAGAGGGTCGGTAGGGGGCGTGGGCCGACGAGGCTCATTTCACCTGTTAGTACATTCCACAATTCTGGGAGTTCGTCGAGGCTGGTGGAGCGTAGGAATTGCCCCCAAGCGGTCATGCGCTCCGCATCACTGTCTGCGCCGGTGCGCATAGTGCGAAATTTGAGAATGGAGAATGCCGAGCCTTTGCGACCGGTGCGCACTTGTCTGAAGAAAAGAGGGCGTCCGAGCTTGATCATTTGCAGTGCGCAGAGCACCAACAAGGGCACACACAGCACGCTTAAGCCGATTAGGCTGAGTAGTATATCAAAGGTGCGTTTCATGATTTGTGGGTTTTCTGTAAGTTCGGGGAATAGCTGACGATTTCATTCACTCTGACAAAGCAGTCAAACCTAGCTTTGACAGGGTTTCACTTTTGAATAGCCTGTCTCCACTCAGAAATTGTAACTTAGAACGCTAACGAACCATGATACTTGACGCTAACGCACGCACATTCCCTCCTTTTAGCTTAACGCGCTTGCTGACGACTTGCTTTGGTCGCGGTAACGGCGAAAAAGTGTGTATCTTAATCGATCTGCCGAATCCTGCAGATATCGAAGACTTCAAATTTTTGGAAGATGAAACGCTTTCGATCCAGAACTACGGGCATGAGACCTTCTACAAGGGGTTCAAAACCGGTGGTCTCGAGGCAATGAACTGGACTGGTGGAGAAATTTTCGCCTATAAGGAGACCGGTGGGAGTAACCTCGATATGGAAGACGAGTGCTACGATCCAGATGGTAACTTACTCAGTTTGGATAAGGACATTTATTCGAGCTATGATATCATCCTGACGGTCTCGACTTTCTCCGCGACCGCACCACTTACGGCGAAGTGCAAGGAATTTGGTTTTCGTGGCGCTACGCTACATGGCTTGAACCAAATCATTTTGGCGACTGGGCTATCTGTTGATTATGATGTGATCAGTGAAGAAGCTGAAAAGTTACGTCTGGGTCTAACAAATGCGGACAGTTTTGAGATCGATTTTGAAGTGGAGAACAAAGTCTATACCCTGAAACTGCATACCAACGGCCAAGCCGCGCAAAAGAGTCATGGTCTCTGCCCTCCGGGTAAGCCTGATGTGGCAAATCTTCCTGCAGGCGAAGTGTATTTTGTACCGGAAAGTGCAGACGGTGTCTTCCCATTTAAATATGATGAAAGCACGATCGGTCTCTTGCACGTTGAGGGTGGTAATATCGTGAAATCGCAATTTGTTTACGGCGACTACGCAGAGATTGAAGATCATAACCGTCGTCTCAAGGATGATCCGATGATTGGTGCGATTGGTGAGCTTGGCTTTGGGACACAGGTGTTGCCGTTTTCCGGCCGTGATATTCAGGACGAAAAGATCCTCGGTACGATCCACGTAGCGACTGGTCGCGACGATCATTTAGGTGGTAAGATCACTCCGGATCTATTCAAGGAGCACAAAAATGCATCACACGATGATGTGCTGTATGCCCCTCACAAGACTCCTGAGATTCGCCTGCAGCAAGCACGTATGATCAAGAATGGTGAAACGACAGTTCTGATCGAGCACTACAAACCTGCCAAGTTCATGGTGGATCTGCTCGAAGCGCCATTACCAGTGGAGATCTAGTTTTCTGGTGAAAGCGTTGCCTTTCATAATTTTACTCTTGATCGCCTTTATATGAGGAGATTGAGGGGGAGATTAGGAGCGCAGGGCACATAGTTGACATTTCGATGACTCAAGATCACTTCTTGTCCTTGTGATCACGCGCTCAATTAGTCTAGTTGTAGGTTTTGTACTGTCTTTGACGACGGTCTGTGGACATGGGAGTATCCATGAGATTCTCGATAAGTTGAACACGTCGATTCAGGCTTCTCCTGAGGATGCTGAGCTGTTGTTAAATCGTGCTAACTTAATGAGGCAGCATGGTGAATTCGAAGACGCCTTGTTGGACCTAGCGCGTGTGGAGGAAATCAGCCCTGACTTGCCTGAGCGCTATTTATTAATTGCTAAAATCCAGCTTGATCGTGGGGAGTTCAAGTCTGCGCTCGAAGCGTTGGACAGTTTTATTGAGCTCCATCCCGAGGATAGTGAGTCTTATTCTTTGCGCAGTCGTGCGCTTCGGCAACTCGGGGAGCTAAAGCGAGCCGAGCAGAGCGCGCGCACCGCGCTTCGGGTTCATGATCGCGCACCGCTTCAGCTGTATTTGGATTACATTGACTTGTTGGTCCTCCAAGGCTACAGCGAGGATGCATTTATCGTTTTTACACAAGCAGAAGCATCACTTGGTAGCCTTCCTGTTTTGTTGATGCATCAGGCTCAGATACTTATCAACTATGGGCGGTTCCGCGAAGCCGCAGGGGTGTATGCTAAATTGAGAGCGCTTCATCCTAATTTGAGTTTCAACTGCTGGGTCAAGGAGGCCGCGATGTGGGCGAACGAGGATTCTGATGAAGTGATCGCCTCGGTGCGGCAGGCTAAGTCAGCATGGGAAGCTTTAACTGATCGTATGCGTATGGCAATGCAGTCAGAATACGAGGAGTTATTGAATATAGAAAACGAGCACACTAAATGAATACGTCACTACAGAACCAAGCTAACATCAGACTATTTAAGGCCGCCTTGCTGGGGCTCGGATTTGTGAGTACGACTTTGCTGCTAAAGGCAGAAACTATTTTATCGACTGGTAGCACGGGCTGGAGCGTGCTGAATATTGCCGATGCCACGGACCCCGTAACGTTCGACGCGGATTTCAATAGCACGTGGTTCGACCCTACTGTTGGCAAATACACCGGCGGGAGTTATGATGGCCCAGCCTTCACCGCAGGAATGAAGGCACCTTTCCATTATGGTGGGGTCAAGGGACTGAGCGGTGGCACGACGCTTGATAAACCAGCTAAAGGAAATCGTTATACCAGTTATTTTTATAAAACCATCAACATCGATCCAGCTGTCGCGTATACAAATCTGAGCATTTCGATGTTAGCAGATGATGGAGCTTTCGTTTATCTTAACGGGAGATTGATCGCACGGGGAAATGTGTCAGGTCCAGACGTATTCGCTGCGTTTGCATCTGATACTGGGGACGAAGAAAGCTTTGACGAATTGACTTTGATTGGTGCTCCAGTTTTGAACCCAGGTCCAAATCTACTTGCGATTTCGGTGCATCAACGCAGTCACACTAGCAGTGATTTGGGCTACGATTTAATCATCGAGGGGGATCCGCTTCTTGTCAGTCAGGACAGTGTAGGATGGGCTATGTTGAGCCCTATTGATGGAAGCTTGAATGGCTACAATCCGGCAAATTTAGATCCCGACTTCAATACCACTTGGCATAGTCAGAGTCATGGTGATTATACGGGAGTCGCTTATGATGGCCCAGCCTTTACGGTCGGTTGTCAGGCGCCGTTTGCTTATGGCGGAGTGGATGGTATTCCATCTCCGAATACCACCATCCCAGAGCCAAATTCTGGGACGCGCGGCAGTGCCTATTTTATTAAAGAATTCGATGGAGGGACTGGATATAATCAAGTCGAATTTTCAGTCTTAGCAGACGACGGAGCCTTCATCTATCTCAACGGAAATCTGGTAACTGTCGTTGGTGCCTTACCTGACGACGATGCTAAGGATGTCTGGGGTAGAAAGGTCAAGTCTGTGGGGAGTGAAATGACTTCCTATAGGTTAAGCGTATCTGGATTGGGGATTGTCCAACCTGGCAAAAATTTACTCGCTGTTTCGTTGCATCAAAACGCCAAGACTTCAAGCGATCTGGGCTTTAGCCTTGAAGTGTTTGGCAAAGCGCAGGCCTCTCCGAGTATTGTTCGTGGCCCTTATCTGCAATCGGCGAGCCACGAACGGATGACTGTGCGCTGGCGCACTGAATCAGTCGGCAATAGTGTTTTACGCTATGGCGCCGCGCCCAACAAGTTGACCGAAATCGTGACATTTTCGGAACTCACTACTGAGCATGAAATCACCGTTACTGGGCTGAACCCCGCGACTCAATACTACTACGAAATTTCTAGCACAAATCTGATGGGGACTGAAACGGCAGGGGCTTCGTCCGACTATTATTTTCAAACGCATCCCACGCCTGGTGAGGCTGCACCGGCACGTATTTGGGTGATCGGCGACAGTGGCACGACTTCGGCTACGAAGGATGCGGTGTATCATGCATATCTTGCGCAAACCGGAGCAGGCACGCATACGGATGCGTGGTTAATGCTTGGAGATAACGCTTATAGTTCGGGGACGGATAAAGAGTTTCAAGGGGCAGTGTTTGATTCGTATCCCGAGTTGTTGCGAAATACTGTCTTATGGTCCTGTCTCGGTAATCATGAGGCAATTTCTGCTGGCGGTGAGCCGTATTTTAACCTGCATACATTCCCCACTGCGGGCGAATCGGGCGGGGTGGCATCTGGGAGCGAACGTTACTACTCGTTCGATCATGGAAATATTCATTTCATCAGTATCGATTCAGAAACAGATAGTAATTTGGATGATGTCCCTGGGGGGTCTGCGGGGATGGTTGATTGGTTGGAGCTGGATTTGCAGGCGACAGACAAGGACTGGATTGTCGCATTCTTTCACCATGGGCCGTATACTAAGGCTTCACATGATTCAGATATTGAAACGAATCACATCAAAGTTCGCCAATACATTACGCCTCTGCTTGAGCGGTACGGAGTGGATTTAGTGCTGTCGGGGCATAGTCATGCTTATGAGCGGTCGATGTTAGTCAACGGGCATCATAGTAATATGAGCACGGCAGTTTCGACGAGCGACTTGTTTGTCGACGCGAAGCATACTGTTGATAACGGAAACGGCAGCGACTTGGGTAGTGTAAACAATACGACAGGAGCCTTTATGTTATCAGGCGGTTCGGGCGCTTATGAAAAACGGCCGCCCGAGGGAGAGAAAGGCGCTGTGTACGTCATCTGCGGAGCGTCCGGGAAATTAGGCCGATGGGCCGACACTTCAACTGGAGTTGTCAATCCGGCACCACATCCTGTATTTGTGGTGAATCTTCGTGTGATGGGGTCTATGGTTTTAGAAGTCGATGGTAAGACACTGCACGCGCAATACATCGATGGTAATGGGGATGTGCGTGACGACTTTACCATCCTCAAATAGGTTCACATTCAATAGTATTTGGAATGTATGATTATCAGAGATAATATGCTGGTCGATTTGACATATACCTTTGATGCGTTCACCGATTTAATAACAACATCGCTGTTACCGCATTTGATCTATATGCTTTCAAGCTGACCGGTGTCGTATTCGCCTGATTCTAGTCTTAATTGTGATCCTTCCATGATCTGGGAATTGGAGTAAGATTAGGACAGAACTAGTACAGTCCTCCAATTTTTCTATTTTATTATGTCCACGAATCCATACGAATCAGATGAGCTCTTGCAGCAATATTTAGTGTTTCACTATGCAACTGCGGATGAGCAATTTCCGTATCCATTTGGTGGGGCCGATGCCATAGACTTTCCCAAGCGTTGTGCACTGCAGGGGCCTGATATCGCGAAAGTTCCTGCGGGGGCACGCGCATTGGATCTTGGTTGCTCAGTTGGACGCTCAAGCTTCGAGCTTGCGCGTTCGTGTGAGGAAGTTATCGGGATCGATTACTCGCATGCGTTTATTGATGCCGCGAAGCGCTTGCAAGCAAGCGGCGTGCATCCTGCGACTCGACTTGATGAGGGCTCTGCAAACACTGCACTGCAACTCTCTGTCGATTCGAGTATCGATCGTAGCCGTGTCTCGTTTGAGCAAGGTGACGCGCAGCACGTTCGCGAGGATATCGGGCAATTCGATGTGGTGATTGTATGCAACTTGATTTGTCGAGTGCCTGAACCGATGAAAGTGTTAAAGCGTTTGATCGAACTGGTGAAGCCAGGTGGGCAATTGTTTATGACGACCCCTTTCACTTGGTTGGAGGAATATACACCGTCAGGAAATTGGCTCGGCGATGGCGCGCAAGACTCCTTCGCCGGACTGCGTCGCGCGTTGGAGCCGAGCTTCCAGTTAGAGAAGCGCTGGGATATGCAGTTCTTGATTCGCGAGCACGCGCGGAAGTTTCAATATAGTATTGCACAAGCGAGTCGTTGGACTCGGGTTTAGGTTGCGTTTGGGTGGCTGGATACTCTGAGGCCCGAGCAAGCTCGGACGCCACAAAAGAATGGAGAGGGGAACGTCCAACGTTCAATTTTGAATAGAAGAAGACGCGGATGAAGTTGCCGTCATCATGTGCTGGATTAGCTAATTTCGTGGCGTCCGCGCTTGGAGGCTGTCTCACAAATAGATTCGCCGAAAACTTCTAGGCTAAAAAAGACCAAAAGCTTACGAGACTGTGTGAAAAGTCGCAAGGTCTCTAAAAAATAGGAGTTATCAGGATCTTAATCATAATCCCTCGGTTTCAGCCGTAAGTCATTCCTACACAACGTTCAGATTAAGATTATGAGTAGGAGTCAGAGTAAGAGCAAAATCATTAAGACATGAGAATCCGGTGGATCGCAAAGAGCCCGTTTTCTTTTCACTCAGTCTCCTTGCGCTTGTTCCGGATCGCCAGCGACCGGTCTTGTCGGCCTTCGGCCTCGGAACGGCTGCATTCTTGCCCCTTTGTAGCCGATCCGAGGCTTTGCCGACAACCCTCAACGGTAACGTTTTGGTTCGTTTTAGTCTTCTTGCGCGGGCTTACGTCAAGTGTCGCAGAATTGAGGACTATTTAATGCTTGATGCAGTTCCTTTCAGCTGGACGCCTCTTCCCTCAACGCTTCAATTTCAAATCATGTCAGTAACCATCGGAACTCCTTTTACGTCTGCGGCTGTTAAAGTCCTTCTCTGTGGCTCGGGTGAGCTGGGTAAGGAAGTCGTTCTTGAGCTGCAACGCTACGGCGTTGAGGTGATCGCTGCTGATGCGTATGCTGATGCACCGGCGATGCAAGTGGCGGATCGGTCGCATGTATTTTCAATGCTAGATGGCGATGCTCTACGAAAAGTGATCGAACTAGAGAAGCCCGATTTTGTGGTGCCTGAAGTTGAAGCAATTGCAACCGATACCTTAGCGGCTCTCGAAGCGGAAGGCATCGCGACCATTATTCCTACTGCGCGTGCGACTCAGTTGACGATGAATCGAGAGGGGATTCGTAGGCTAGCGGCTGAAGAACTCGGGTTGCGTACTTCGCCGTATCGCTTTGCAGCCACCGAAGAAGAATTTAACGCGGCGATTAAAGTGATCGGTTTACCTTGTGTGGTGAAGCCAATCATGAGCTCTTCAGGGAAAGGGCAGAGTACCGTGAAAACTCAGGATCAGGTGAGCGCTGCTTGGGAGTATGCGCAAGCTGGTGGGCGTGCGGGGCAAGGCAAGGTGATCGTTGAGGGTTTTGTCGATTTTGATTATGAGATTACTGAACTGACGGTTCGGCACGTTGGGGGTACGTCGTTCTGTGAGCCGATCGGCCATATCCAAGTGGACGGTGACTATCGCGAATCTTGGCAACCACAACCCATGTCTGCGAAAGCACTGGAAGAGGCGAAGGCCTATGCGAAGGCGATTACAGATGCACTCGGTGGTCGCGGTATCTTTGGCGTCGAACTCTTTGTCAAAGGTGATGAGGTTATCTTTAGTGAAGTGTCTCCTCGTCCGCACGATACGGGTATGGTGACGATGATTTCTCAGGACCTATCTCAGTTTGCATTGCATGCTCGTGCGATTCTTGGGCTGCCGATCCCGAATATTGTGCAGCATGGGCCTTCCGCATCGGCGGTGATACTCGTTGAAGGTGAATCGAAGGCTGTGAAATTTGGAAATTTGGGAGCAGCCTTGAGTCAGCCGAACACGCAATTACGTTTATTCGGAAAGCCGGAGGTGAGTGGCAAACGTCGTATGGGTGTGGCAATTGCTCGTGGTGACTCGATTGAGAATGCACGCGGCAAAGCCCTCCAGGCATCGGCATCAGTAGAAGTGACTTTATAAGTCGAGAGTGGTGGTGTCTTCGCACACCACGAATGGGTGATTACGCACCAGTTGCTTCGGACGGATTATTGACTTGAATCGGATTGCCAGTTATAGGATCGGCGACGACTGCGCCGCCTGAAATGATTAGTTTCATCCCGTCGGCGATGCTCATCTTGAGTTTTGTGACATCCCCTTCCGGTAGCATGAGTAGAAAACCGCTGGTGGGATTGGGTGTCGTTGGCACGAAAATGTTGAGCAGGTTCTCTTCGGTGATTTGCTGTGTTTCGCCTTTCGCATCACCCGTTAAAAATCCCAACACGTAGCATCGCGGGCGCGGGTATTCGATAAGCACCACTTCTTGAAAGACTGCTTTCTTTTGTTTGCTGAAGGTGTCGACGATCTGTTTGACGGTTCGGTAGATTGTGTTGATCAGTGGCACGCGGTCGAGTAGTCGTTCGAGGCTGCTGAGCACCATACGCCCGAGGAAGAACTTTGAAAAATAACCAAGTAGGGTGATCAGCAAAAAGACCACCACGACCGAAATCATTTTTAGGATTAATTCGACGGCCGGGAAATTGCGCCAGTCCGGATCCAGATACCAAAAGAAAAAGTTGCTCGCGGGTGTGCCGAGTTTTTCGAGCAGAAAGCTGATCACAATCATCGTTACTCCGAGCGGGAGGATGACGAGGGCGCCAGTGATGAATGCATTACGTAGGGAGCGAAACATGAGTTGAAAGTTGCTGGTAGTGCAACGCCTTGCGTGCAGGTTGGCGAGTCGTAAAGGGGGCGACTGCTGCGATTTGATTGCGAAATGATCAATTCGGGTTTTGCCTTAAGTGCTTTTACGGGCATTCTGGTTCCAGAATGACAAGTGTTTCTCAGAGTGTATCAAAATTACCACGCCGATCCAAGATTGGGCCGCTGGTATTGGCGCTGATGATTCAGGCGGGAATTCTTTTTTTTGCGGTGTTTGTTGTCGTGCTCGTGCCTAGTTTCGACGAGGATCCAGAGTTCGTGGCTCGTAAGAAAATTTACCTGCCGCAAAAGGAGCTAGAGCATAAGGTGGCACTTGCGGAGTATCAGAATGCTGCGAGTTCGCCGATGCAGTTGGAGCGTATCAGTACGTCGGCCTTGTTGCCCGACTCGATGCCTTCGTTGCCGAATTTACCAAAGAGTGAGTTTAGCCCGATTGAGCGGAATCCCGCTGCCTTGCAGTCGGATGCGTTGCTAGGGCAGTCGGGCGTTTTGGGTGCCTTGCAAGGGTTGAAGACGGAGTCATCTTCGGCCTCTTTGTTTGGAATTGAGGATCGCGGACAACGTATTTTGATTCTGTTTGATAACAGCTCTACGGTTTGGAATAAGGCTAGCTCTGCTGGCGTATCGACTGATGCCTTTGTGCGTGAGCTCGCGATGTTGATCGATGGGCTTAATGCGAATACACTCTTCGGGCTGGTGCCCTTTGCGCAACAAGTTGGTACCTTTCGCGATTACATGATTGCGGCGGGTGCGCGCAATAAGCAGGCGGCTAAGCAGTGGGTGACGGAGAACGTTCGTTCATCACGCAAGTCGACTCAGTTACCGTTTGAAGTGAATGGCGTTCAAGGTGCGCTGACCATTGCTTTTCAAATGGAGCCTGAGGTGATCTTTATTATATCAGATGGCGATTTCCAGCGCACCAAAACCGAAAAGGTCCGAGGCGGTGACGTGCCCTGGGATGATGTTGCGAAGACCTTGCGCGATCTCGTGCGTGAGTATGGCATTCAACCACGGATCCACTTTATCGGCTTTAAAGTGGAAGCCGAAGCTGCCGATGAAATTGAGAAAATTACCCGCCGCTATAAAGGGAAGTTTAGCGATTTTGCTCGTTGATTTTTGTATTCGTGGCGTCCGCGCTTGCGCGGGCTTACGCATGTTTGGGGCTTTGGGTCGGTCTGATGTTCTAATGATGCGATTAAGTTCGCATCATTAGATTTCTATTCAGCACGGGCTTCTTCCAGATCTTTAACAAATCCGGTAACGATACCCGTCCAGCCGAGGCCTTCGGCGGTTTGGCGTGCGACCTTTCGGATGTCAGACCATTGGGAATGATTTACGAGCGCTTCGTCGAGTGATTTGATAAATGCAGCACTGTCGTTATACGCTGCCAAATAGCCGCCTTTGCCGTGTTTGATATAGCGACCGGGTGCGGCGTAGTCGTAGGCGACAGTGACGAGTCCGGAAGCCATGGCTTCGGTGACGACGTTGCCGAACGTTTCCGTTATGCTTGGAAAGACGAAGACATCCGCTGATGCGTAGTGACGAGCGAGCGCATCACCTGTTTGCATGCCTGCGAAAATATAGTCCGGGTGTGCTTTCTCTAGTTTGGCGCGCTCGGGACCATCGCCGACAAAGACGCAGGCGACTTTCGAGTGCTTCTGTTTGATCTGCTCAAACGCTTTGGAAGCCAGTGGTATGTTTTTCTCGGCTGCAATGCGACTCACAAAGAGTGCGACGATGCCGTCATCGTCAGCGATGCCCCAGCGTTGGCGGAGGCTCTCGTCCCGCTTTGCTGGGTTGAATAGCTCGGTGTCGACTCCGCGCCCAAGGAGGCGTGTGCCTTGAATATCCATTGCTTCCAGTTTAGCGATGACATCGTTGGAGGGGGCAAAGGTGCGTCTTGTGCGATTGTGTGTCTTACGCAGAAAGCCGCGTACCATCTTTTCAAGAATCGGCAACTTGTAGTGCTTCATGTATTCGTGGAAATTGGTGTGGAAGCCTGAAACGATTGGGATATTCAGATCCTCAGCTGCGCGAATCGAGGACTGCCCGAGGGGGCCTTCGGTGCCGACATATATGATTTCGGGTGTATTCTTGGACCAATGTTTTTTTAGCTTGCGGCGACAAGGTCGCCCGAAACGTAAACCATCGTAGCCGGGAAGTGGCAGGCCATTGACAATGGTTTCGTCCTCGTAGCGTGCATTTTGAGCTTCCGAGCTCTGTCGTGGGCGCACAATGCTCACGCTGTGACCCTGTTTGCGGAGCTCGTTGCTTATGCGATGTAAGGTCATGGCTACCCCGTTGACTTCGGGTGGGTAGGTTTCGGTGACGATACAAATTTTCATAGTGATGGATCCATTATTGCTATGTCTGTGATTGACGACAGGTTTTCATTTGAAGTCGCTTTTTACAAGCGGAGAACTGTATAACTATCCAACGTGACACGAATGTTACATATCATTACCGGCCCTACAGCGGTTGGCAAAACGGAGACTGCGTTGCGATATGCGGAAACATATGATGCTGAAATCGTCTCCTGCGATGCGTCGTTGTTTTATCGAGGGATGGACATTGGCACTGCGAAGCCGACACGCGAAGAGCTCGATCGTGTGCCACACCATATGATCGATATTCGTAATGTGGATCAGGCGTATGATATTGTGCAATTCGATCATGATGTGCGTCAGGTGATTGAGTCGATTTTTGAGCGCGGTAAGGCGGTAATCGTGACCGGTGGGAGTGGTTTTTATCTGAAGAGTTTCTTGGCGCCAGTGATTGATGCAGTCGTGGTGTCCGATGAAGTGCGTGCGAGCATTGCAGGGATTTACGAGTCAGCAGGCTTGGTTGGATTGTTAGACGAACTGCATGTGCGTAGTTCCGAAGGTATTGGAAATTTGGATACGAAAAATCCGCGACGAGTATTGCGCGCCCTAGAGCGATGTGTGGCATCTGGAAAGTCGTTGGTGGCGCTGCAAGCAGATTTTGCAGCCCGGCCGGAGCCTTATGCGGAGTTTCAGAAAAAACTGATTTTATTGGAGCGTGACCGGGATGAGCTACGTGCTCGTGTGTTGTTGCGTGCGGAGCAAATGCTCGAACAAGGTTTAATTGAAGAAGTCGAGCAGTTGCGTCAGCTCGGGATTGAAAATAATCTGAGCGCAGCTTCGGCGATTGGCTATCGAGAGACTCTGTCGTTTTTACGCAGGGAAATTCAGCGTGAGGAGCTCTTGCCTGCGATTGTGCAGAATACGAATCGTCTAGTGAAGAAGCAGTGCACTTGGTTTCGCACGCAGATTCGTGAGCCTGACGAGCGAATTGTGTTTTAGGATAGGTTCTAATTCTGGAGGGTTGCGCTCTGTCGCAACCGCAGAACTGTGCGAGATCCTTCGAGCATCCGGCTGTCACTCTTGCAACTGGCTCTCTCGAAACGCTTTCGGCGCTAAACCAGTATGTTTTTTAAACCATGCAGAGAAGTGATGTGCTTCCGGATAACCACAGAGGCGGCCGACCTCCATTATGGGCTTGAGAGTTTCGGTTAACTGTTGTTGTGCACGCTTAAGCCGCTGTTCGCTGAGCATACGGTATGGGCTGGTGCTGAGTTGTTGTTTGAAGGCTTGTTCTAGGGTGCGTCTTGAGACACCGACGTGTCGTGCGATGGTCTCTACTTCAAGTGTGGATTCGCTTAAGTTTTCGGTAATATAGTTGGCAGCTCGTTGAGCGATACGTGCGGAGCCTGAACCGAGTGAGGATTCGCGAGGCGTGAGTATCGGGTCGCTGGAGTAGTGAGTTTTTGGCGGGCGCTGCTTAGACTCGAAGTTTAGATGTAACTGTTCGGCGGCAAGTGTGCCGATTTCACGTGATGGGAGTTTGAAACTGGTGATGCCGACGCCGGCGAAGATCGATTCGGTGGGATCATTGTCCATACCAACGACGAGGAGCTCTTTGCCTAGTTTGATACCTTGTTTGCGAGCCTCAATGATGAGTTCGCGTGCTAGTCGGTCGCTTGAGCAAAAGACCCCGCAGGGCTTGAGAGCATTTTTTATGTGGCTTAATTGAGCGCTTAGGTTTCCGCGAGGACTCAATTCTTGGTATACTGAAGTAGGCACTGCTTCTTGAAACCCTGCTCTGCGTAAGCGGGTGTAATAGACGCCGTTTGCACCGTAGAAGAAGAAGCTTCGGACGCCTTGTGCTTTCAAGTGCTCAGCGGCTTGTTTGCCAATAGCTACATCGTCCGCACTGATGCTGTGAATACTTTCGATTTTTGAAAATTGAAAAACATTCACTGCGTCGATTCCTAGTTCGGTTAGCCCACTGACCCATCCATCACTCACAAAGGTGCCAATCACACCATCTAGTTTGCCAGAATCGGCTAGAGTCATCAACTTGGCTTCGAAGCCGAAATTGAGCGGCAGTAACTGCCAATCGAGCTTGTTGGCTTGTACGTAATCCGAGACACCACTGAAGATCTCTGCCGCGTAGCGGAAGTTTAAATCGAAGGCCACGGCGACCCATTTTTCTGAATTGTGCATAATGACAGCGCAAATATGTAATAATATTTACGTAAATACGAAAAGACAGATGCTGCAAGTTTAGATATATTAGAATCATATGAAAAAAGCACTGATTACAGGTATCACCGGGCAAGATGGATCCTATCTTGCAGAACTCCTTCTAAGTAAGGGCTACGAAGTCCACGGCATCATCCGCCGTTGTTCGACTTTCAATACACAACGTATCGATCACTTGTATAATGATCCACACATCAACGGCACTAAGATGTTCCTCCACTATGGTGACTTGGCCGATGGTGTGATGCTGATGAAACTCCTTTATCAGCTCCAGCCAGATGAAATATATCATCTTGGGGCGCAGAGTCACGTGCGCGTGTCTTTTGATGTGCCTGAATACACTGGCGATATCACAGGACTCGGCACATTGCGTCTGCTTGAGGCCATTCGCGAAGTTGGCCTCGAAGGTAAGTGCCGTTTCTATCAAGCATCTTCGTCTGAGATGTTCGGCCTGGTGCAAGAAGTGCCGCAAACAGAGAAGACACCTTTCTACCCGCGTTCACCCTATGGTTGTGCCAAGGTTTACGCTTATTGGCTCACGGTGAACTACCGAGAGTCCTATGGAATGCATGCGACCAATGGTATTCTCTTCAATCATGAATCGCCACGTCGTGGTGAGACTTTTGTCACACGTAAAATCACTCGTGCCGCGACTCGCATTAAACTGGGTTTACAGGATAAACTGTATCTCGGTAATCTTGATGCCCAACGTGATTGGGGCTATGCTAAAGAATACGTCGAAGCTATGTGGCTAATGCTGCAACAAGACGAAGGCGACGATTACGTGATGGCGACGAATGATACGAATTCGGTAAAAGACTTTGTGATCGAAACGTTCAATCTGCTCGATCTCGATTGGGAAAAGTATGTCGATTACGATAAGCGCTATGAGCGTCCAACTGAAGTGGATTTGTTAATTGGCGATCCTGCTAAGGCAAAGAAGAAGCTCGGATGGGAGCCTAAGGTTCGCTTCAAAGATCTTGTGAAAATAATGGTCGATTCCGACCTCGTCCTAGCGAAGCAAGAGCTCGCGTACCAACAAGCGACCAATGGATAAGCACGCCAAAATTTATATTGCGGGCCATCGTGGTATGGTCGGTTCTGCAGTGATTCGCGTTCTCAAAGCGAAAGGCTATGAAAACATTGTTACACGGACACGGAGTGAACTCGATGTAACCAACCAGGCGGCGATGAACGCATTTTACGTCGCTGAAAAGCCAGACGTTGCGATTATTGCAGCGGCTAAGGTTGGAGGTATTCACGCGAACAATACCTACCCCGCGGAGTTTATTTTTGAAAACTTGGCGATTGCGCAAAACACCATTGATGGTGCGTATCGTGCCGGGGTTGGGCGTCTGTTGTTTCTCGGTAGCACCTGTATTTATCCGAAATTCGCGGTGCAACCGATTGAGGAAGCATCCTTGCTGACCTCTGCACTTGAACCAACGAATGAAGCATATGCGATCGCGAAAATTGCTGGATTGAAGCTCTGTGAGTTTTATCGTCGTCAATATGGTGTGTGTTATCACTCCGCGATGCCGACGAATCTCTACGGTGCGGGTGATCATTACCATCCGCAGAACTCGCACGTGTTGCCTGCCCTGATCCGTCGCTTCCATGAAGCGAAAGAAAACAGTGCTCCTGAAGTTGTCATCTGGGGCACGGGCACACCATTGCGTGAGTTCTTACATGCCGATGATGCCGCAGCTGGTATTGTGCACTTGCTTGAATTAGAAAATCCACCGGAATGGGTGAACCTAGGTTGTGGCACGGATATCTCAATTGGTGATCTTGCGCGGTTGGTTAAGGATGCGGTAGGCTACCAAGGTAAGTTGACCTTTGATACGAGCAAGCCGGATGGCACGCCGCGTAAGTTGACTGACATTTCTAAGATTAAGGAAACCGGATGGTCGCCAAAGATCCCCATCGAAGCAGGTGTGGCGTTGGCGTATCAGTCGTTTCTTGATGAGCAGGCTGCCGGTTCGTTACGCGAGTGATTGTGGATTTGAATTAGAAAAGCAGGAAGGGGACACAGCACTGTACCGGTGCGCATCCACTTGGTGCTAGCTGAACCAATCAAACGATCTTGCGGTGCGGGACGCACCGGCGCTATCTCTCAAACCGACTAAGAGCCTTTCTTAAGCAATTCGACTACTTTTTTACGTGCACCTTTGCGTGCGACTTCAATTGCTTCGAGTGCGTTTTCAGCCTTGAGGGTTTTGTGTACTGGCTTGGCTTGCCCTTGGTGAACCAAGTAAATGTGGTAGGCCAATTTGAAAAAAATGTCGCGCCCAAAGCTTGTCAGTAAATCGGGAGTATCGCCTTCTGGGGGCTGGATAAATTGATACGGATTCTCCATAAGGTCGATCGGCTCAAAATTAAAAACTTCCTTTCGGTAATAACTTAATCCATCTGCACGATTTGGGTCTTTTAGAGTGCTTGGTATTTTATCGAAGGTATCTATCGAGTAGGGGCAGCGGTCGAGGTGCTTTGTGTCCACACATGTGAATTCTTTGAACTGTGTCGTCATGTGGTAAGTGGTAATGCTGGCGTCGAAATGTCGTTCCCCATTGATGACATTCCACGCATGTCCAAAAGGTATCGTGGCAAGCATATCTGTGCCGTCTTGGATAATTAGTAGGCCTTCCACTACGGAGCCGTGATGTCCTAGCATATGGGTGATCGCGTGAACCACGACTGCATGTTCTCGGCAGAACCAACCCCAGTCGCCATCTTCGGCGGGGGCTTCGTGTAAAATGAAATTCAGTTCCTTTAATGCAGTTGCACGGATCATTGTGATGGGTCGTTCAAAATTTGATTAGATCTCGGAAAGTATGTATTGAGATGTGGAGGTCGATGTTAGAAATGGGTGCTCACTAGATTTGAGTGCGTTGACCTTCGTGCCGACATTGATGTAGTCATGGTGTGTGATTCCGTGGTCTCGGTTCTCGGAACCGGGGACTTTAGGCTTAGAAACCTCGAAACAGAGTTTGGAGGCGACGCTTTACCCCGCGCATTTACTTACGTGGCGTCATTCTTTTCCTGACTTCCTGCTTTCCTTATTCATTTCCGCATTTAGGATAGTCTTATGTGTCAACGTTGCAAATGGTGTGGAGATTCTGAGGAGTATCAGGCCTACCACGATAAGGAGTGGGGCGTTCCTGTTTGGGAGGATCGTCTGCTATTTGAGTTTATCATACTCGAAGGGGCTCAGGCCGGACTCAGTTGGATTACGATTTTGAAGAAGCGTGAAAACTATCGCCGTCTCTATGATGGATTTGATGCAGGCAAGATTGCTTGTTATGGCGATTCGAAAGTTGCTGAGTTACTGGCTGATGCGGGGATTGTGCGGAACCGATTGAAAGTCGCCGCATCGATCGGTAATGCTCAGGCCTTTCTCAGAATTGTTGAAAGAGAGGGTGCCTTTGCGCCTTGGCTTTGGCAGTTTGTGGACGGCCAGCCTATTCAGAATGCGTGGACTGAATTTCAAGAGGTGCTTGTGAGCACACCAGAGTCGGACGTCATGAGCAAAGCGCTCAAGAAGGAGGGCTTTAAGTTTGTCGGCACCACGATCTGTTACGCGTTTATGCAAGCAGTCGGGATGGTTAACGATCACACCACAGATTGTTTTCGGTATGCTGAACTTCGGGATTAGCGTAGTGCATTGCTTTTACTCATAAAAAATATTTTTATTTAGCATGAATTTTGGATATATTATAAATGGTAAGGTCTATCTGTCTTTGAATGGTAAGCAACCTGTTGAAGTGCAGAGTGAATTTGCGCAGCAAGTCGTGCATCGGCATCAAAAAACAGTCGAGAAGAGGCAATGGAAGTCCTCAGGTGATGGTAGTGGTGCCCCAGATCTCTGGAATCAAGGGGATGCCTTGCCTGTCAATGCTCAGGTTCGTTTGCAATCAGTCGCTGTTGCACCAAGTGGTCACGAGTTATTCTATACTTTGCAGACTGAGTCGGTAGGTGGGCTCTTTCGCTATGATTATAAGGAGAAAGAGGAAAGACGTATTTTTCACAAGGAAGACGTCGATATTGATGATCTTAGTTTGAATGCAGACGGCACTCAAATGCTCTGCTCTGCAGGTGATGGGCAAGGGCGTAGTGTCGCGTTGCTTAGCACGGAGCGTTATAAGGTAGATTTTATTACCGAAGGTGATGCCTACGATGTCGCGGCCAGTTGGATTCCTGATGAGGACGCTTTTGTTTTTCAGAGTTCAGGCTTAGGCCGAAGTCAATCTGGTGAGGTTGTTCAGATGGCTAATGCAACCATACAAAAGATACACCTTTCAAATGGAGCGCATGAGACTTTGTTGGAGGATGAGCGCTATGATTTTTTGAGCCCTCGAATCGATGCCGATGGCAACTTATATTGTATACGTCGACCTTACTTGGAGCATGGTCGGCACTTATCTCATCTTGATACACTTAAGGACTTTTTGTTAATACCGTTTCGATTGTTTAAAGCATTCTTTGGTTTCCTTGACATGATGACGCGAGTCTTTGGTAAACAAAAGCTCTCAAATGCGGCGACAGGTGCGGCTAAAGAGGTAGACATGAAGGAGGCCTATATCAAAGGTGCTTATCTTAATTTATCTAAGATTGATCGAGATGGGGACGACGCCAGTGCGATTCCTTCGGAATGGGAGTTAATCAGGGTTCGCCCGAACGGTTCTGTAGATGTTTTGCAGCGAAAGGTTATGGACTTCGAAATCTCTAGTTCTGGGGAAATTATTTATACGAATGGCTTTGTCGTGCGGTCATGTGATCGAGATTCCTCCAAAATGAACACTTTGTATAAAGGCAAGGAAGTCATTGAGCGAGTTTTTGTGCTCTGAGCATCGCTTCAGCAAGTGCGTATCTATGCCTGATTAATGATATCTTGCAGTGGCTTAATTTTACCGTCGGTCAGACTATAAATCCAGCTGTGGATTTCGATTTTTTGACCTCGTTCCCAAGCTTGCTGGACGATCGATGTGCGGCGTAGGTTGTTCGCTTGTGCGACGACGTTGAGCTCGCAGAGGCGATCCAATTGATCTTCTTCTTCTTTTAGTAAGCGGAGTTCGTCTAAGTGCATACTTTCAATATCCTGAATGTGGCGCAGCCAGTTGTCGATGATGCCTAAGTGCTTGTTTAGATGCGCTGCGCGAATGCCGCCACAGCCGTAGTGGCCGCAGACAATGACGTGTTCTACCTTTAAGATGTCGACGGCGTATTGAAGCACCGACAGTAGGTTTAGGTCTGTATGCACGACGACGTTCGCAATATTGCGGTGCACAAATACTTCACCTGGCATGAGGCCCGTGATCTGGTTGGCTGGAACGCGACTGTCGGAGCAGCCAATCCATAAATACTTCGGGTGCTGCTGTTCGGATAGAATTTTAAAGAAATCGGGGTTTTCTTTGGCGACTTGGTCCGCCCATTCGTGATTGCGTTCGAGTAATTTAAAGAGGGTCGGCATAGGATTTAATAGTTAGTCAGTGACATCATTAAGTGGGGGCATTCGCTCCACTGCAAGGCTCAGGATATTAGAGTTTATCAGCGAAATGTAGAAATCCTAATAGAATACCTTGGCATCAAGGTAAATGGAGTCATGTTGATGAACATGCCGAAGATTTATCAGAACTCAGGATCGCACCTTTTTCTACTCATGTGGAAAGCGTCACGAGCTGTCATGGCTTTTGACCAAGCGAGTATCGCGCGTTCTGGATTTACGTCGCTGTCTGATTTTGCGGTACTTGAAGTGCTTTTGCACAAGGGGGAGTTGCCAGTAAATACGATTGGGGAGAAAGTTTTGCTGACCAGTGGCTCGATTACAACCGCTGTGCAACGTCTTGAAAAAAAAGGCTTTGTGGTGCGTGAGCGTAGTCATGAAGATGCACGCGTGGTGCTCGTGCATCTCACTGATGCGGGCCGTAGCCTCATTGAGTCCGCTTTTGAGGGCCATGCAGCAGATCTTGATCAATTGTTTGCTACTTTTGATGATGTAGAGCGTGCGACCTTTGCCGACTTAATGCGTAAAGTAGGGCAGCGTGCAGAAACACTTAAAGTGTAACTCATTTATTCATATATCTTGACATCAAGATATAGTGTGAAGCTGAAACATAATTAAACGAAAGAAAACCTATGAAAATCAAAGAAATCCTGTTCTCTACAACAAATACATTCTCAATGTTACCGATTGCTTAGGCTTGGGCGTGGTGATGGTCGCGCACGGTAGTCAAAAGCTCTTTGGCTGGTTTGGTGGTCATGGTTTAGAAGGTACGGGGCAATTTTTTGCCGAAAATCTTGGCTTAAAACCAGGGATACTCATGGCAGCCTTGGCAGGAGGCACCGAATTTTTCGGTGGTATTCTTCTAATTCTTGGTTTGTTGACACGCTTGTCTGGAGCGGCTCTGGCTGGCACGATGGCAGTGGGCATTTGGACTGCTCATTCGAGTGCATTTTTTGCGTCGGATAATGGCATGGAGTATCCGCTTACGCTGTTATTAGCTAGTTTGACGCTTCTGATTGCTGGTGGTGGGGCCCTGTCGCTTGATCAAAAGTTGATTGGCGTAGCGGAGAGCAAGTAGCTATCTATTATTTAGAAAGGAATGCGAATAATGAATACGATAACGCAAATAATACCAGCGTTTAACTTTTTCTGGCAATATAATTAAGATCATACATGCTATCAAAATGGGACGAAATCGACAAAGACTGGATACACATAATCAATGCGCGCAGGTGCACGAGCGGCTCAAGAGTGAGCCTGTTGGCATCGTTCGTGAAAGGCTCTTAGCAATAAGACTTGGCTTAAAGGGTGACCTTTATTTGGAGCAAATTGCCGAGCAAATGGGTCGTAGTATGACAACGATTCAAACTTGGTTTGATGCGTATCGCGAGGGTGGCATTGAGGGTCTTGAACCGAGTAAAGCCAAGCGTGGTTTCTCTGGTGCGCTACATGAAAAAGCGCGGAAAGAACTTCGCAAGAAACTCTCAAAGGGAAGTTTTCGTCGAGCCGAGGATGCGCGTGTGTGGCTGCAAAAGCGCTATAACATAAGTTTTTCGCAAAGCCACATGAGGACTTTGCTGGGAAAATTAGGAGCGAGGTTGAAAGTAGTTCGACCTCGCAATCCTAACAGTTGCGATTTAAAGCGTGAGCGTTTTCGCACGGGGCTGGCTCGCCAAATGTTAGCCGCTTTAAAAGCGCAACATCTGGACGATGGTTGGAAACAGCGTCCAGTACGTGTTTGGGTCGCCGATGAGGCTCGCTTCGGATTGCAGCCTTGCTTGAAGCGTTCGTGGGTTACCCGCGGAGTGAAAGCTTACAAAAACAGTCAGATCCGCTACCAGTGGCGCTATATCTGGGGCGCGGTAGAAGTCGATGGTGATGAAAGTGCCTACCTTTACTCCGAAGGAGCTAACACCGAGTTCAGCATTAGCTTCCTAGAACAAATCAGTCGTAAAGACCCTGATAGCGAGCACATCGTCATTTGGGATGGAGCAGGCTTCCATCCCAATGGCAATGACGAACGTATCCCAAAAAATGTCACAGTGCTTAAGCAACCACCCTATAGCCCTGAACTAAACTGCATCGAAAAGCTATGGGACATGCTTCGCGATAGCCTTTGTAATCGGTCCTGGGATGACATCGATCACCTCCTCAAACAGGCCACCAGATGGCTCAAAGACTTTTGGCAAACTCCTGAACGAATCCATAGCCTAGTTGGTCACGGGTGGATGCTTCAACAAACAAACGATTGAAATCTACCCTTATTGCCAGATAAAGTGCAGCGATGGTATAACTCGCTCCGATGAGCGGATGCACTCGAACATGGAGTGGTTGGACAGTCGGCATAGTTTCTCCTTCGGCGGACATTATGATCCTGAGCGCATGGGCTTTGGTCCGCTCCGAGTTGTGAACGAAGATCGTGTCGCGCCGGGTGGTGGTTTTCCACCGCATCCGCATCGCGATATGGAGATCATTAGTATCGTCCTCGATGGGCAGTTGCAGCATCAGGACAGTCTGGGTAACGGACGTGTGATTCAAGCCGGCGACATTCAATATATGAGTGCCGGTCGTGGGGTGACGCACAGTGAGTTTAATTCGTCAGTTGATAAACCTGTGCATTTCTTGCAGATATGGATTCAGCCTAATGCGAAAGGTTTGGATTCACGTTATGCGGATCAGCCTTTGGTGGGTGCTGAAGATAATGAATGGAGTCTCGTGCTGTCGCCTGACGGCCGTGAACATTCAATGGCGATTCGGCAAGATGTGGAGCTACGCACGGTGCGCTTGTTGCCAGATGCGGAGATTGCGTATTCGCCGTTATCGTCAGATCGCGGGCTCTGGATATTCGTCGTTGAGGGCGCGGTTGCAATCAATGGTGATCGTTTGGAGGCTGGTGACTCGTTGGCCTTGAGCGGAGTGGGTGAGCTCACATTGACGGGAGTTGGCGAACAGGCGGCCAAGGTTTTGGTTTTTGATGTGCACTTGTGAGGATCTCAGCAGTGTCTCGCACGCTACGTTTGGCGGGATGCGTTTGGTTCCGTTTTGCAGTGGCGTCTGAGCTTGCTCAGGCCTGTGGTTGGAGGTGGAAGTGGAAAGGGCTTGTGTTCTGGGGGCGCGAGCAAGGAGTCTGTCTTAAAAAACCTTCAGACTTACCAAAACGTTACCGTTGAGGGTTGTCGGCAAAGCCTCGGATCGGCTACAAAGGAGTAAAATGTAGCCGTTCCGAGGCCGAAGGCCGACAAGACCGGTCGCTGGCGAACCGGAACGAGCGTGAGCTTTTGGCCCTTTTCAGCATAGTTTTTCCATAAAACTCTATTTTTGAGACAGCTTCTAAGCTCGCACGCCACGCTCTTTTACAGCCGTCCTGAAACGGCTTCCCAGATCTGTTGCTGTAGCGTTTCAACACTCTGACTGCCGTCCAGTACTAGAAAACGTTCTGGTTCAGACTCTGCGAGTTTGAGGTAACCAGCGCGGACGGCTTCGAAAAATTCGATGGCTTCTTGTTCCATGCGGTCGAGCTCGCCATTGCCGCGTGCGCGGACGCGGCCCATGCCGACTTCTGGGGAAAGGTCGATTAAGATGGTCAGTGCCGGGCGGGTGTTGCCGACGGCAAATTGATTGATTGCTGCGACGGACTCGCTGTCGATTTGTCGAGCGACGCCTTGGTAGACAGTCGTCGAGTCCATGAAGCGGTCGCAGAGCACTACCTGGTCCGCATCCAGTGCGGGTTGGATCAACTCGCGAGTGTGTTGTGCCCGGCTGGCGGTGAAAAGGAGTAGTTCTGCTTCTGGAGACATGCCTTCGCCCGCATCGTCGTGTTGCAACAGATTCCGCACGGCTTCGCCCAGCGGGGTGCCACCGGGTTCGCGAGTTTGCACCACGGTGTGGCTATCGGCTTGCAAGCGTTCGTAGAGCAGGCGGATTTGCGTTGATTTACCGCAGCCTTCGCCGCCTTCGAAAGTGATGAATAAACCAGCCACGATTGTTTACCAGGTGCCGATGAATTCTTGTAGTTCGTCGAGCGATGGGCTCACTGCAGTGCGAACGTAGAAGCCGGATGTCGCCACTGCAACGGTAAGTGCGGCTGTCGGTGAAAGTCCAATCATACGAGCTGTCACAAAGCCAGAGTTGAAGTGGTCGCCTGCTCCAGTGGTGATCTTTGGTGTATCGCAGAAGGGACCCTTCACGTAGGCGGTGCCTACAGGGGTGGCACAAGCTGCGTCATGTGTCGGGTGAACGACGACGGTGTTGAGTTGCAGCTTGGTGCGAATGCGCTCGGCGATGACTTGCAAGTTTTCAGGAGTATTTTCGAGTGGGCTGAAGCCGAGTAGCTTGTCCACTTGCTCCGCTTCACGCAGGTTGAGGCCGAGGATGACTTTACCGAATTGTTCAAATTGACCAAAGAGGCCGAGCACTTCCAGCAGGTCTTCTTTCGAGCGCTTTTCCGGATCGGCAAGATCGAAGAAGAAGATGCGGTCGGGATTGGCTTTGACTGAAGGTAGTAGGCGACTGAGGAAGTCCCTAAATACATCGGAGAGGAAGGGGATCATTGTCCAGTTGACCATTGCGATGCTGTCGGACTCGCCGAATACCTTAGCCAACTCATCTGCACCCATCGCAGTGACGATGTGCTCGTAGTTGATTTCGTCGAGGCTAGCCATGGAGCCGAGCATGATCTTGCCGTCAGTAAATTCGGCGGCGTGGGTGACACCTGGGTCGGTGATGGAAATGGCATTGGTCTTTTTCGCAAATTCTTCGAAAATCGGATGGATCGCTGCCTTCCCTAAAGCGCCTAGGTAGCGCACTTGAATTCCGTGCGAGCTTTGCGCATTCGCCATGATTGGGCCATTACCGCCGAGCTTCTCGACAACGGGTGCGAGCTCGATATTGGCGCTTTTACCTGCGGCCGAGCTGATGCGGGCACCGAATTCGGTGATGGTGGAGATTCGGTCAAATTGGTCGCCGGGGCCATGGCGTTTGTCGACCGGGTGCACGATCTTGTCGACAAATCCGTCGATGCCCACGAGGGCTTTTTTACTGGGTGCTAGCGGGGCGTTCTCTTTGAGTTCGCCGAGGGTAAGGGTTTTATTGTCCATGAATAAGTCTTTTAGGAGTGGCTTTGTAGGTGGATCTTCTGTGGGTCGCAAACCATTTGTGTATAAGCTGTGGAAAGCTTTTTCGGTTTTTTGCTGGCAGGGATTTGAACGCCTGTTGTTAATAGCTGTCTATCCAGCAAACACCTTTTAATATTTAGTATATGAGCCTCCCTTTTGCTTTCGATTCATTGTTAATCTTCGCTGCTTCCGGTCCAAACGTTTTCACCTACTTTGGTCAGTCCAATTTCGCGGGTAAAATTGTAATCTTGATTCTGGGATTGTTTAGCATCGTGGCGTGGACGGTGATGCTTGGGAAGCACCTCGATCTTTCTAAGTTGCGCTCGCAGAATTTACGCTATGAGCGTGCGCTCAGTAAAGAAGCGCATTTACTCGCGCTCGATGCGGAGCGTCCAGGCAAGGGGAGCGGCCTCTATTACAATATCGTGCGTGAGGCGTTGGAGGCATTTTACCGCTATGGCGGCACTGTGGTGGATACCGACACGCATCGTGCGACTTTGCGCATGGGGCATGTCGAAAATGCGCTGCAACGTGCGGTGGCTGAGCAGATTATTCGCTATGAAACGAAGATGGTCTTACTTGGCTCGATTGTGACAGGGGCTCCATTCTTAGGGCTTCTTGGCACGGTCTGGGGTGTGATGGATGCTTTTGGTGGCATGGCAGGCGCCGGTTCAGCGAGCTTACAGAGCTTGGCCCCCGGGGTTTCCGGAGCGTTGTTGACTACTGTAATGGGCCTCGTCGTGGCGATCCCTTCCGTGTTTGGTTACAATTTCCTCCTGCAAAATACCAAGATCGCTGTTGTCGAACTGGAGAACTTCGCCAGCACCGTCGCCGACCGTATCGAGCTCGAAGCGCAAGCCGCTGCTGCAGATGCCAACTGTTAATGGTACTCCCAGTTTCTAATTCTTAATTCCTAATTTTTAATTCTACTCCGTGGCTCGTAAATTCCATAGAAAAAATCGGCTCTCCGCACTGACTGAGATCAATGTCACTCCGTTGATCGATCTCGCCTTTGCGTTGTTGATTATCTTCATGATCACTACACCGCTCTTGGAACAGACCATTGAGGTGAGCCTTCCTGTGCAGGGTGCGACGCCGCAGCCTGAAGAGCGCGCAGATTTTCAAAGTATCTCAATCGACACCGCCGGAGATTATTACTGGGGCGAGAATCAGGTGACCATTGTCGAACTCGGTGATTTGTTGGATACGATCGCGATGGATCCAGAGCCGCCGGTGTTGAGTATTCGTGCAGATTTCAATTTGCCGTATCAAAAGGTCATCACCGTTGTGGATATGATCAAACAGCGTAAACTCTCTAAAATAAGTCTCGATACCAAGGTCGAGTAGGGCACTCCATGAAATTTCGCAAAAACCAAGCATTTTGGACCTCAGTGATTCTACACCTCGTGGTGGTCTTTGCCTTGCTTCTGGGAGTGCTAATTGAGGCATTCAAGCCCAAAGAAGAGGAGCTGCACGTCTTTCAGATGGTGGAGCAGCCGAGTCAGAATGCGACTCAGGTCAACACGCCACCGCCAGTCACGCCAGAGGAGATGGAACCCACTGAAATGGAATTGCCAGACATTCCAGAGCTTGCACCGATTCCAGAGCCGCCGTCTACGCCAGTAACACCAACACCTCAGCCAGTAGCGCCAGCGCCGACTCCAACACCTCAGCCGTCGAAGCCAAAGGATCAGCCGATGAGCTATGCGAAGTTCCTTGAGGAAAATCCGATTAAGACACCGAAGCCGCGACAAACGCAGACGCAACAGCCGAGAAAGAGAATTGAAATCAATCCAGCCAAGCCTCGTGTGCCTAGCGCTATTATTCCCTCACCATCGAACCAATCGCCGTCGCCTCAAGAGCAAGACGCGATGCGTCGCTATGTTGGGCAGATCTCGGGAATGTTGAATCGTGCTTGGGTTAAGCCAGGCAGTCTTGCAGGGCGTGATATCAAGGTGGTGGCGATCTTTTATGTGGATTCATCTGGTCGTATCAGCAATATACGCTTCCAGCCGAGCTCGGGTAATGCTTCCTTTGATACTTCAGTCAAAGCTGCCTTTGCTAAGATCCGCACCGCAGGGCCAACACCTACCGGCAAGGGGCAGGAGATTCGGATCAGTTTCAATATGTTGGATTGAGTTTGAGCTCATTGGACTCTGTGTGGTCAGCTGTGGCGTGCGAGCTCGCGCCTCCAGAGCATGAGCCGTCCAAGCCGAAAGCTTTGCAGAAAGAGGCCCGAGCAAGCTCGGACGCCACAAAAAGAGACAAAGGGAACGTCCAACTTCGAACGTTCAACGTCCAATTTTGAATAAAGGAGAGCGTTGTTGTGGGGTGTTATTATTTTAATCCGTATCTTGGCTTTCAACATTGGACGTTGAAAGTTGAGCGTTCAACGTTCCCACTTCCCGTGTGTCCTACACTCTTCATCATCGGCACACACAAAAAAAGACCGCCCTCAATGAAGGCGGCCTGTGTCTTTAAAGTATATCGTTCGCTTAGAAGGCGAATTGGTATTTCGCCAAGCGCTGGCCGATCTCTGCGGCGATAGTTTCCTCGGCTTCAACTCCTTTGGCAGCAAAGGTCACCGAGAAGCGGACGAAGTTACCGCAATCATCCCAAGGCACTGTACTGATCAGTTCGTTGGTAATCAGCCATTGGCTGAAAGCTTCACCGCTGTCGAAATCAGTGGTCACGCCGTCAACTGTAGCCGACTTCGGTGACTTGACGTAAAGGAAGAAACTGCCTTTTGGTTTCTTCGCGGAGAAACCGACGCCGTTGATTGCAGCAACCAGAAGATCCATGCGGCGTGAGTATTTCGTGGCGATTTCCTCTGTGATTTGAGGATTGGCTAGTGCGACGGCACCGGCCTTTTGGATCGCGAGGAACTGACCGGAGTCAGAGTTGTCCTTCATATCCGCGTATGCCTTAACGATGAGCGGGTTGCCCACGACGAAACCGATGCGCCAGCCAGTCATGTTGTAGCTCTTCGAGAGTGAGTGGAGCTCGATAGCGACATCCTTCGCGCCCGGGACTTGAAAGATCGAGGCTGGTGTGCCTTCGAAGATTAACGATGCGTAAGCCGCATCTTGCAGGATGATGAGGTTGTTCGCTTTCGCAAATACCACTGCCTTTTCAAAAAACTCAAGTGTCGCGGAAGCGCCTGTTGGGTTGTTCGGGTAGTTGAGCACCATGATTTTTGCTTTTGCGAGCACGTCGGCTGGCACGGCGTCGAGATCTGGCAGAAAGTTGTTCGCCTCTTCCAGCTTCATATTGTGCACCTCACCGCCGAGATACTTGGCGTGTGTGCCGAGCACTGGATAACCTGGAGCGGTCATTAATACGTAGTCGCCAGGGTTGATGAAACAAGCCGGGATCATGGAAAGCACAGTCTTGGAGCCGATCGAGTGCACGACTTCAGTGCTCCAATCGATGTCGTTGACGCTGAAAATGTCCGCCATATATTGAGCTGCCGCTTTTTTGAAATCGTCGCCACCATTGTCGGCGTAACCACGATTTTCTTCTTTAGCTGCTTCGGCTTGGAGTGTTTCTATGACGATTGGGAAAGCCATCTCATCGGGCTCACCCACGCCCATGTCGATCAGGTCGACGTCAGGCTTAGCTGCTTTAGCCGCGTTTTTAGCGCGTTTGATCTTCTCAAACTTATAGATGGCAGTGGACTTGCCGTATTGATTGCCGCCGATACGCTCGGCGAAAAGTTCTTGGATGTAAGGATCGCTCATAATAAATGACTGATAATTAATAGCTAAGGACTAAGAGTCCCTGTGTGTGGTTATGTATGAATAGTATTGTGAAAAAGTAGGTAACCGATACGAAATCAATGCGAAAACCTAATTATGCAGACAATTCAATCGGTTAATGAAATGCAATCTCACGCTATCGGCTTGCGCTCTAGCGGTCGACTCATCGCTTTGGTGCCCACGATGGGCTGCCTACACGAAGGGCATCTCTCTCTAATTGATATTGCCAAAGAGAAAGCTGACAAAGTCATTGTTTCGATATTTGTCAACCCCACCCAATTTGGGCCGAACGAGGATTATGCCAAATATCCTCGTATGTTGGAGTCCGATATCGAGAAATGTCGGGAGCGTGGTGCCGATATCGTGTTCAATCCATCACACGGTGAGATGTATCCCGACGCTTACTCGACCTATGTCACTGAAGAGGACATTACCAACGGTCTTTGCGGTGTCTCCCGTCCAAATCATTTTCGTGGTGTGACCACGGTTTGTTTGAAACTGTTTAACATCACGCGTCCTGATATCGCAGTCTTTGGGCAAAAAGATGCTCAGCAGTGTGCGGTTATTCGTAAGATGGTGAACGATTTAAACATCCCCGCTGAAATTGTTGTCGGTGCGACCCATCGCGATGAGGATGGTTTAGCGACTAGTTCGCGCAATGCCTACATGACAACACTCCAGCGCACCGAGGCACTCAGTATTCCCAAGGCACTGACGATCGCAAAGGGTATGGTTGATGAAGGTGTTCGCAGCGTTGATCGTGTGATCGCGGAGATCACACATACGCTTTCATTATCACGCCGTATTCGGGTGATTTACGTCCAAATTGTCGACCGAGATACAATGAAACCAGCCCGCGAGATTCTCCCCGGCAAGCAGGTCGTCACCGTCGCCGTCTGGGTCGAGCAAACTCGCTTGATTGATAACGTTTTGATTTGATTTTCGAATAAATGAATCACTTCTATCCGGGAATGGGTGCTACATCCTCCATGTATGGCGAGCCTTGGCGGGAAGCATTCGAAGGTGAGTTCCACGACTGGCCTGATTGGCGTGGCGAGAAATCAATTACTGGCATCGCTAAAAGAATCATCGAAGAGCATGAGATTAATGTAGGTGATACAGTTGTTGGCGCATCATTAGGCGGAATTGTTGCGTGTGAGATTGCCAATCTTATAGATCTAGAGCGAGTCATTCTAATTGGGTCTGCGAAAAGGAAAGAAGAAATACACAGAGTCTTATCTGTTTTGCATTCGTTCATTGATTTGGCGCCGATCCCATTTGTCCAAATGTCGTCGGGAAAGCTCCCGAGTGATCTAACGAAAATGTTTACTCACAGTGATCCAGCATTCATTAGAAATATGTCGAAAGCAATCTTTGCATGGGAGGGATTTCAGAGCGAAGTGCCTGTATTGCGTATTCATGGATCGAAAGATTTAATTATCCCTTATCCAAAGAGTGCGAATAATGAGATTGATGGGGGACATTTAATTGTAATGACTCATCCGGCGGAATGCATCGAGGCTATGAATCAGGCTTAAAATATAATGAAAAAGCTGTTGATACTCGCCATGTATTGCGTCCTTTGCATGACACTTTCGGCAGAACGCGCATATAAGATTTCAAATCAGCAAGGCTCAGTTCAATTGCACGTCATTGAAGTTCTGGCCGCTGAGAATATTGGTTTCGAGCTTGTCGATGGGGTGAAGGCAATGCACCGATTCTCGGTTACTGACTTTTTTGATGAAGAGACGGATCTCTTTATCGTCAACGGTGGGTATTTTGACGGTAATCTGAATCCTATCGGCTACTGCAAAATCGGAGAGATGTTGATTTCAGCAGAGCATGCACCAAAGCTTTCGGGGTATTTGAGTCTGAATGCCTTGGGAAAGTTGGACCTTCATTGGAAGGAAGTACCTAAGCCAGAGCCTGAATCTATTTTGCAATCTGGCCCATTCTTGATTGATCCAGGTGGCCGAATAGGAATCCATAGTGACAGTGGATTGCCCGCAAAACGCACTGTGATTGCGAAAACTCAGGGCGGTGAGATCTTGGTCATTACTACAAGCGCGGTCAGTCTTTTCGAGCTATCGCGTTTGTTAAAAGTGAAATTCCCGAACATTGATTGTGCTTTGAATCTGGATGGTGGCCCTTCGACTGGACTGATCTATGGAAATATAAGGATTGAGAATCAAAACCCAGTCCGTAACTTTCTTAGAAAGAAACGTATTTAAGCTCCCTTCTAACTACTGCCTCCTACTTACTTTTACTAAATGTCTAAATCGTATGATGTTATCGTCGTCGGCAGTGGAATCGCTGGCTTGAGCTTTGCGCTTAAGGTCGCAGAAACTGGTAGAAAGGTGGCGATTATTACGAAAAAGAACTCTGCGGAATCGAATACCAATTATGCACAGGGTGGTATCGCTGCAGTCACCTCGCAGACTGACGACGTAGAGATGCACGTTGCCGACACTCTCGTGGCAGGTGATGGACTTTGCGAAGAGGCGGTTGTGCGTGAAATTTTAAAAGACGGGGCGGAAGGTATCGAGGAACTGGCACGCAGAGGTGTTGAGTTCACTCAACTAGACGACGGACGTGTGTCGCTAGGCAAAGAAGGAGGGCACTCGAAACGCCGTATACTGCATGTTCAAGATGTCACCGGTAAGGCAATCGAAGATGCGTTGGTGCATAGTATTGAGACGTCGTCGAATATTGACACTTACGAACATCACTTTGCGATCGAGCTGATTACCTCGTCGAAATTGAAAAAACTCGGTCATTCTGCGCCCGAAGGGAACGACCGTGTCCTCGGTCTTTACGCGCTCGATACATTGAGTGAAAAGGTTGAGACCTTTTCTGCGAATGCGGTTATGCTAGCGACAGGGGGCATTGGGCAGGTCTATCAATTTACGACCAATCCATTTATCGCGACAGGTGATGGTATCGCGATGGCGTATCGAGCGGGCGTTGAAGTGCGCAATATGGAGTTTATTCAATTCCATCCCACTGCGTTTTATGGAGTGGGCTCGGATCGCTTTTTGATTTCCGAAGCCGTGCGCGGCGAAGGTGCGATTCTTCGTAACTTAAAGGGCGAGGCCTTTATGGAGAAATACGACGAGCGCAAAGAGCTGGCGCCACGTGACGTGGTTGCGCGTGCGATCGACTCCGAGATGAAGCAATCTGGTTCTCGTCATGTCTGGTTGGATACGCGCGGGATTTCATTGAAGGAGTTGCATGAGCGTTTTCCAAATATTTACGAGTATTGTGCGAAACAAGGCATCGCACTTGAGCGCGATATGATTCCGGTTGTGCCAGCGGCGCATTATTTGTGTGGTGGCGTGAAGACTAATTTGGACAGCGAAACATCGTTGCCAGGGCTCTTTGCCTGTGGCGAAGTTGCTAGCACAGGGCTGCATGGTGCAAATCGCCTAGCTAGTAATTCATTGCTCGAAGCCGTCGTGATGGCGAATCGAGGCGCGAAGACCGCAGGGGATTATTTAACGGAAGTGAAAACCAGCCCGATAGAGTTACCTGCTTGGGTCGATGGAGATGTTCGAGACTCCGATGAGCGAGTGGTGCTCTTACACAATTGGGATGAAGTGAAGCGCACGATGTGGGACTATGTCGGGATTGTGCGGACGACCAAGCGCCTAGAGCGCGCGCGTACTCGTATTCAAACATTGGAGCGTGAGATCAACGAATACTATTGGGACTTTAAAGTGGATGAGAGTTTGTTAGAGCTGCGTAATCTGATTCTTGTCGCTGGACTCGTAGTGGATTGTGCACTACAGCGAAAAGAGAGTCGAGGGTTGCATTATACCTTAGACTTTCCAGGTAAAGCCGAAGCGCTGACTGATTCGAGCGTGCAGGTGTAGTAGGGTTCGTTCTCTGTGAAAACAGTAGGTTCTTGATTTCTGGAAGAAAAGTTTATTTAAAAGCTGTCATGTAAGATGGGCTGGCCTTCATTCAGTGCTTTAGAGGCACCGTCCATTACGAAATGCCGCAATCGGTTATTTTGTGCCAACCGTTAATAAAATAGATATGCAGCCGGAAATCGCAACGTCTCCTTTTTTTACTTTTTCTAATGTCTGCTATCTAGAAGATCTCTGGAGCGTTGCACTTGAATATGTTGAGACTCATTTCCAGCCAAACAATGTGCTTCTTGGTATGCCTTCGATTGGTAAATTACCGATATTCCTACGTACTGCGCTCCCGACTGATGAGTCCGGTCCTGACTACTGGGAGCGCTTAGTTGACACGGTTAAGTTGGGCGAGGTTGCTGCGATGTTTCCGGGGCTTCTCACATCTCGTATGAGCGATGTATTTCAGCCGGATGTGGAGGAGCGTGATCGGCGTCTTCTGGAGGAGTTTATGCAGCCAGAGGGCTGGGCGTATGCGTGTGCGGTCTTGTTTTGGGATGAAGACAATCGCTTACTCGGTGAACTCTCGCTGAATCGAAAAGAGGATCAAGGAGACTTTACAGACGCTGAAATGGCTCACTTGGCGCAGTTGCAACCGCATATTAATGCAGCAGTACAGCGTGCCATTACGACCGAGCGTAGTGCTCAGCTAATACGTTCCATTGATACCAGTTTAGATGCGCTGCCCAGCTCTATAGTGATTCTGAATTGGGAGGGTGAACCTATTTTAATGAATCAAACGGCAAAAGCGATCTTGAGCGATTGGCCCGAAGAGAACGTACTCGAGAGCATTGCTTTGATTTACGAAGCCACGGAGATGCTCCTCTTAGAGCGAAGCAAAAAGCGGGTTCAGCTAGGTAACGCCAGCTACGAGTTCTCGCATCCCAGTGCACCTGATTTGACTGCTTTCGTGAAGCTAATCGAACCACCTGCCGACAGCGCGAGTCTGCCTACACTATCTGTTCAACTCAAAGGCTCGGAACGTATCGCGCCCAATCTGACTTACGCCGTTCAAAATCTAGAATACCTAACTCCCTCGGAACTCAAAGTTGCACGGCTGGCGGCATCTGGATATACCAACGCTGATATTGTTGCTCGTCTCTGTGTGAGCGAGAGCACTGTGAAGACACACCTGCGTGCCGTGTTCAGTAAGCTGGCGATCACACGTAGAGCCCAATTAGGGCCATTGTTAGGGAATTAGGGCCATTTTCATCCTAAAGGATGAGACCTTTAGAATTGCGACTTGGGGCTGTATCGATTGGCTCAGCGGAGTTCGGTTTAACGATTCTTCCTACCTAATTCGTGAGAAAATTTCTTCATCTATTTACACTCTTTCTCTTTCTGGGACTCAATTTCAGGTCCTCTGCCGCAATCACCGTGGTTTTGAACGAGGTGGGAAATGACGTGACTGCAACTTATTCTGGAAGTGTAAATATTACCGATCTTTCATTTTTTGGAAACTTTGCGATCTCGGCAGCGCTAGATAGTGACGCCTTTATTCACTTCGCAAATGGAAGTGTCACTGGTTATACGGGTATTACTGGGCCGACGTCTATTGGCCCGGATGTCGACTCACGAACGATCGCGAGTTCCTTTTCAGGGGATGTATTTGGCTTCACCATGGGGGACGGCCAACTTCGACTTCCTATCGCTTATGTGTCAGGCACAACGATTTCCGGATCAACGATCTGGAACGGTGAAAGTTTCCGATCGCTCGGTATCGTAGAGGGCACTTACACCTGGACTTGGGGTAGCGGAGAAAATGCCGATTCGCTCACTGTGGAGGTGGTTGCACAGCCCTTTCCAGTAGCTCCAGGCGAAACCCAATTCGCCCTCGAATCAGCTCTCCTCGTTGACCAAGTTTGGAATGTCGCTGTGAGTGAATTTGATGGCACGGTCTACTACACTCGACGAGCTACTGGCACGGATGTGTTAGGCACGGTTTCGCCAGATGGCACGAGTATTCAAGTCCTCCCTGATTCCGTCTACAGGGTCAATCCCAGTGCTGCGGCGAATGTTATCGATCGGCCGGGTGGAATCTTTATCGATCCTGATGATGGCGATATCTTCATCGCCGAAGACTTTGGTGGAAGCTTACGTCGAGTCCCCAGCGACTACAGTTTGATCAATACTTGGATCAATTCGTCGAGCTTCCATTTTAGCGACTCGGATCCTGCGGGCGGGGTGATCGTTCCAGACTACTATACAGGTGATGTTGTTGAGATCGGCGATGGTCTCATCGTCGATCGTGGAAATAGTGGTTCCGAGTTTGTTTTTCAATTTTCGCCCGACATCGCGGATACTCCTCAGACTTTGCTCACCTTCAACACGAACAGCAGTTTATATGGAATCGTCGCGACTGACACGCAGATCATCGCGGTCGAGCAAGGTGTTGGTATTCGCGAGCTGACTTTCGACGGATCGACCTTTGAGCTCGAGACAATTTCAACCGCAGTCGATGTATCGCTTGTCATCGCCGCCACTTGGGATAATCAGCGCAAAGTCCTTTACCTAGCTCTGACTGACTATGCTGCGGATACGTCGTCAGTGGTAGAATACAATCCAGCAACGGGAGGGGTTCGTACCATTATTGATAATCTAGGTGAGCTCTGGTGGAGTTCGATTGCGATCAGTAAAGATGCTTCACGACTGTATCTCGCGCAATATAATGCTGGTGGGCTGAATAGCCAGTTACGCACTTACAATATCGTCGATCCCGTTGCGGCTACTGAGCCATTCTACGATGCTAATTATCAGCAATTCTTCGATCAAGCGCAGGAATTTGATGCCGACGTTCGGCGTTTTGGTGGTTCGGTGACAGTACCCACGGGCTCAGGTGAAAGCGCGGCAGTTGACTTCTCGGTATCGCCCTATCCTGAAGTTGTGTCGACTCCGAGCGGTACTCAGCTGAATCTCGGAGGCGGATCGGATATCGATCCCAATGTCTTGCAAGTCGTCTTCACGTTCCTTGTTAACAGCCGAGCGGTTTATAATTTGACCTTTTACTACGAAGGCTTCGACACATTTGAAAGTTTCGAGTTTCCGGGGCAGTTTCCTGATCGCTATCCTGGTTTGTTAAAAAGTGGCGGACAGCTCACCACATCAACTGACGATACAGACGGTAGTTTTACCTTTCTCGAAATCTCGGCTGAAACCCTGCTCACTATTCTCTTTAACCGCGTCGATTCCGATGTGCGAATCACTGGTGTTGGCTTCGAATTGGTAAAGCCCGACTACGACGGTAGCCCCTATGCCTATTCCGCGAATACCGGTTGGATCAACTTTGATGCATCGACACGGAGTGAGGCCGCGAGCCTCAGTTTTAGCTACCTCCAGGGCTACGCGTACGATGCCAATACGGGTTGGATTTTTCTAGGCGACGGCAGTCCACTGAACGGTTTCGCTTACACCAATGAAGGCGACGATCATGGTGTTAGTTTTAATAGTGGAGGTAATCTAAACGGTTATGCTTGGTCCGCCAATACGGGTTGGATTTCTTTCGACTGGGCGGATCCGAGTGATCCGAATCGCCCGCAAATTAATCTGACCACTGGCGTCGTTTCCGGCTATGCATGGAGTGCAAACTTAGGCTGGATTTCGCTCGATGGGTTGGAACTGCCCACCTTCATTCAACCAAATTCAACTGACCCAGCGCTAATCGATTTCGGAGCCAACTTTGCAGAAAATAACTTCACCCCTTTTCTTGCTGACGATGATGGTGAGCGCGACTTCGAGGGCACGGTCGATACCGACGTCGGCCCAACAGATCCGCTAGGCGTTGCGTTGAATATCGAAGGCTCCTTCGAAGTAGTTGATACTGCTGGCGGCCGCGTGATCGACCTCGGGCTTGGTCAAGCTGGGGAGGTCGTTTTTAGCTTCCGCAGTGAAGACGCAACACTCTATAATCTTACTTTCAACTTCGAAGGTTTCGATATCGGTGAGCAGTTTGTCTTCGCAGGTCTCCAGCCTGACCAGTATCCACTCCTACAACGTTCAGGCGGCACACTGAGCACGCTCACGGGTAACACTGCGAGCAGCTTCATATTCGACAAATTTCCACCTAACACCGAATTTAGTTTCACCATCAAGCACGATGGCTCTGGTGTCCGTATGACGAGTATCACCTTCGATGCCAGTGACACGACGCTTAGTGACGCGCCATATGCTTACGCGGCGAACACCGGCTGGGTCAATCTCGCACCCAATCGCAACACAGGCATCGTCGTGCATGAGACTTACGTTTCTGGCTACGCTTACGACGCGAATACGGGCTGGATTAAATTCGGGCAGCGTCAACCCGCTAACGGGCACACCTACACCAATGTCGGCGATGATCACGGTATCAATCGTGATGGTAACGGCGCGCTCTACGGCTACGCGTGGTCGGCTAACGTTGGCTGGATTTATTTAGGCTGGGCCGCGTGGAACGATCCGAACGCACCCTACGTGGATCTCCTCACGGGCGATTTCTCCGGTTACGCGTGGGCTGGCAACATCGGCTGGATCAATCTCGGTACTGGCCAACTCTCGACCGATGAACTCCGCGTCGACGACGTCGATCTCGACAGCATAGCTGACACGTGGGAGCAGCAACGTTTCAGCAATATGACCACTGCTGGAATTAACACCGACCAAGACGGTGACGGTGTGACCGATGCTGCCGAATACATCGGCGGCTCAGATCCGCTGGACGCGTCAAGCTACCTAAGGATTCTTTCAGCAGCTTACAATGGCAGCTTCACCGAAGTGACGATCGAATTCACATCTGATAATAGTCGAATCTACAGTATCGATCAAGCGATCGACCTGAGCCTCGCCAGCCCATGGTTCGACTCTGGTCTGGGTGCATTTCAAGGCGAGGTCGACAGCACAACCAGAACCTTCACTTATCCTGGCAACGACCGTAAATTCTTCCGTGTTCAAGCGGTGCTTCCACTTTCAAACTAACCAAAAATCCAATACCGATCATGAAATTACACACCCACGCCTCCCTCATGGCTTTAAGCGCCGCGCTATTTGTCAGTCCCACGACCAGCCGAGCCCAGCTCGGCGGCGACCCGACTACACCGCCCTCCGGTGTGCCGACGCGCACAATGAAGACTCTCGATCAAGTCGAAGCGAGGACTCCGTTAGTCGAGGGAGCGCCGGGTGTTACTGTGGAAGCGAATGGCGGATTTAGGATTACAGCTAGTGGGTCTTACTACTTAGTTGGTAACCTCGCGGTGGACTTGGGATCTGGGATTGTCATTGGTTCTAGTGGAGTGACTCTTGATTTGAATGGTTTCTCGATCTCTCATACAGGAGTTGATAATAGCGATATAACTGCTGGAGTCTTTATTCCGGGGGTTGATAATGTCATTGTCAAAAATGGGATGATTCGTAGCGGCTTTTCTAGTTCAGGTGGAACTATTATTGGTAATGGTTTTTCCTATGGAGTCGCTGCTTTTTCAGCCTTAACTCAAGCGGATTCAAATGTTGTTAAAGGCGTTACAGTCGTAGGATCAGAGTTGGGGGGGATCTCTAGCATTGATTTGGTCGAAGACTGCTTAGTCAGATCTTCTGGTGGCATAGGAATCAGCGGATCGACCGTCATCAATAGCATTGCCGAGAATTGCGAAGCGGACGCTATTATTGGGCAGGTCATATCGAAAAGCCAAGGTTATAGCCGATCCGGAACGGGGATTCGATCCGATGAAGGAGTCGTCGCGAATAGCTCTGGAGAATCTGCTGCAACTAGCGCAATAGTTTCAGGGATTTCCGCTAAAATTATCACGAACTGTGCAGGGAGCGCGGTAGACGGGTTTGGCCTTTTCACTGCGGAAGGCAGTATAACAAATTCTAGCGGAACATCAGTATCAGGTGATGGTATCCGAGTTTTTGATTCTACAGTATCTAACTCTGTCGGGAAAAGTAACTCGGGCACCGGTATCAACGGAGCTTCTGAATCTGTAGTCTCGTTCTCTCGCGGCGATAGTGCTTCTGGAACTGGAATCGATGCTTTTATTGTGATCGGATCCACCGGGAGCTCTATTGTTAGCACAGAAAAGCATTTAGGCACTCCATAGACTTAATCTTATATTTGTCGGTTTAGTCTTTGGGCGGCGTAACAAAGTCTTTCCCGGTTGGGCCAGATTTGAACGTCCTAAAGTAGCCTTTTCGGAATAATTCAGTTGTTTACCTTCCTCCGTCTGATGGTCGGCCTAGCTAAATGTATGTTGATTCTGTTATCTATATCAAACGCTACAGTCCCTCCAGCCCATAAGGCATTCTGGTGTAAATGCCACGTGGGTCATTGAGTGCTCGAAGCTGACTCGTGAGAGCGTCGAATTCTGCGGCGATTTTATTCATTGGGCTAGCAATATTTGCCACTGGCGCGGCACCAGCTTCGGCTAGGAGCATTTCAATCGTATCGGCGAGCGTGGATGCTGCAGGCACTTGCTCGATGGTGAGTGAACTTGAGTTGCTTAAGCTGACTGCCTCGTTGATGGCGGCATCTAATCCGCCGATTTCATCGATCAGTGTGAGGCCTTTCGCGCTTAGACCACTCCAGACTCGACCTTGTGCGATCTCTCGCACTTGGGCGGCGTCAATCGATCGGCCTTCTGCCACTTTATCGATAAAAGCGTCGTAAATTTCGTCGGTGAATTTTTGTATCAACACCATTTCATCATCCGATCGCGGCCGGGTCGCCGAATAAATGTCAGCAAAGGGCGATGTTTTAACGCCGTCGAAATTAACGGCAAAGCCCTCGGCCGCATCCTGAATGTTAAAGATTAAACCAAAGACTCCGATTGAGCCCGTGATAGTATAGGGTTGTGCGTAAATTTTGTCTGCATACGCGGAAATCCAGTAGCCACCGCTTGCCGCGTAGCTTCCCATGGAAACGACCAGTGGCTTCTGTTCCGCGAGTAATCGAGTTTCTCGTTGTATGATTTCAGATGCCAGCGCGCTTCCACCCGGACTGTTCACGCGTAGAACCACAGCTTTAACATCTTCATCTTTACGTAAGCGTCGTAACTCGTAAGCTAGCCAATCGCCGCCCACATAATCAGGATAGTAGCCTCCATTTATAATTTCGCCCTCGGCATACACGATTGCTATACGCTCTTTATCGAATGCGTTCGTTTCCATCTCAAAGCCCCTAGCATCGGCGTAGTCGATCAGGTCGACTTGCTGGAAGGTTTCTTCATCGCTAGAGTATTCGTAGGTATCTGCAAGGTGATCAATGAGCTCGTCGAGGTAGCCAACTCGATCAACTAATTTGGTAGCCTGAGCATCTTCAGCTGTGAAAAAAGCGTCTTCGTTACTCAGCTGAACGATCTGCTTTGGGTCGATTGCCCGTGCGTCGCTGATCTCAGTGAGTAGCGTGCCCCATAGATCATTGAGTAATACTGACTTTTGCTCACGATCCGCATCGCTCATGCTCGTGCGTGTAAACATTTCAACTGCCGACTTATAGGCGCCGACTCGAGTCGTTTGCACACCGATACCGTATTTTTCTAAGGCGCTGCCCAAAAAGGGGCCATTTGTCGCCAAACCATTGAGGGAGATCGCTCCGAACGGGTTGACCCAGATCTCATCAGCAACCGAAGCCAAGTAGTAGTCCTTTTGCGAGGGGTCGATCACATAAGCGTAAATCGGTTTACCTGAAGTTTTAAAATCAGTGAGCGTCTCACGAATTTCCGATATGGCAGCCAGGCCGGAGCCATATCCGCCTTGCAAGAGATTTCCATGTAGGAGTAGGGCAGAAATATCATCATCCGTTTTTGCCCGTTGAATGGCATCCACCACTTTGAGCAGATAGGTCGCCGAGAGGGTGCCACCGCCCAACGCTTCTTGCATCGCCGTTTCGATGGTTTCCATTGGAGGTGTATCTTGAATTGTGGTGTTTAAGTCGAAAACCAGCACGCTGGCTGACTCAACAGCAACGAGTGGTTGGTCACCTAATGAGGCTAGCGCTCCAATCAGAGCAAAAAAAGCGACCATGCTGATGACGCCTAAAATAATAAATGCGGCCAACGATCCGAGTAAGCTTTGAAAAAATCCCTTCATACGGTATGTATGAAGGGGACGTGGGCGATAGGGCAACATCGCAATTTCGTGAGAGAGCTGTGGTTGCAATTAAAAGTGCGGGATATGGCGCAGACGCGTCTCGCGCCGCACCACGTCGTCGAAGAAACATATCAGATCGTTCTGCGGTGCCAGAGGCGGCGCTACCAGGAGATGAGAGGAGTTACATGGATTCTAATACCAGTTTTCGACTATAATTGGTATATGGGTCCTGCTGACCCCGGTTCTAAGAACCAAGGCTACGTGGCCTCGAAACTTTGTTTCGGGGAGGTCGAATTACCAGAAAATGTCGCACCTTGGTATAATCTCATCTGGGGAGGTTGGGGGTAGCTTCAATTTTCACATTGCCGCAGGAATCTCGCATGACCTAATCGGAAGTATGTCATTACTGAGTTTATCCAGTCGCTATGCACTTGTTGGTCCCGGAGCCATTGGGCTTTATTATGGTGGGCTGTTGGCGAATGCGGGGAGTGCGCTACATGTGTTGGCACGTTCTGATTTTGAAGTCATGCGCGATGAGGGGCTACTGATTCGTATGATCGATCCCACGACCAATGACTTGAATGCGGAATATTCGATTAGACCCGCGCAAGTGGCTCGTGAGGCTGTCGATATTGGAACCGTGGATTGCGTGATCATTGCCGCTAAATCGACCGTTAATACGCAATTGCTGGAAAGTCTGCGTTCATTGATTCAGCCTGAGCGTACTATCATACTGACTTTGCAGAATGGTATGGGCAACGCAGAGCATTTTGCGACACACTTTCCAGAGAATCCAATTTTGGCGGGGCTTTGCTTCGTGTGTGTGAATCGGACGCAATCGGCGGTCGTGGAGAATTATTTGCCCGGTCGAGTCGAAATCGGAGCCTTGGATGAGAAATGGAGCGCGCAAGCCGAAGCCGTGGTGAATGTCTTTAGAGATGCAGGCATACGCACCTCGCAGTCCGTCTCTTTAGACGAGTCACTTTGGCGGAAACTGTGTTGGAACGTGCCATTTAATGGGTTGTCCATTGCTGCGGGTGGCATCACTACGGATTTGATTTTAGCGAATGCTGAGCTAGCTGCACGTGCCCGTCGGCTGATGGAAGAGCTGCGTGGCGCTGCAGCGATTGCTGGCTACGAAATCGCGGACAGTTTTATCCAAGGCCAATTTGATGTGACTGAAGGAATGGGTGCGTATCAGCCTTCGTCATTGATTGACTATCTGGCGGGGCGAGCAATCGAAATCGAGTCGATCTGGGGCGAGCCTTTACGTCGAGGGCAATCGCTCGGTGTAGACATGCCTGAGTTGGTGCAGTTGTATGCGGAGTTGTTGGAAGCGGTAGGCAGCCGTTCGTAGCATGCAGGTTGATCAAGCCACCTTATCTAATGGGTGAGCAATGTTGTGGCATGTGCTTCTTTACGAAGTGTCGAGTGTGTTTAGGGGGGCATTAAAAGTGTGGGGTAAATATGCTATAAAGGGTAGCGCGGCACCGTCTCGGTGCGCACCTGTCGTGCCATCTGGGGCTCTCAAACAACCGTGCGGCGCGAGACGCGCCCCGCAGTTATCTCGGTATTACTTCAGAAGACATTTATGAGAATGACTACAATTTTCTTTTTGGATGGGCGAATACAAATGGAGGAGTGATGTCCTATCACCGTTTTACGGCTGTTTTTAACAGTGAGTTACCAAATCAGGATCGGCTTATCAAAAGGACGAAAATGCAGGCGCTTTCCTCGATCGGTCATTATTTATGGTATTGAGCGCTGTAGTCACCCTACATGCGCGCGAGCATATCCCAATAGCCTTGAGGAGCATGATGCGAAAGAGGGCACTTTATGTATACAATGTGAAGGTGGATTCAAAAAACTATTTGAAGTTCATTGAGTTGGGCTAAAAGGGCATACACCTGTGGGTGAAGGGATGCCGCCACAAGTGTTGACGCCACGGGGCGTGGCTTTTTATGCGATTTAGGTGTATCCTGAGGTTTTAGTTCGTATTTTCGCGCCATTCCGTTAGCTACTGATTACTCTTGTCGTATTAACTGAAAATTAGACACACTATGGAATGGTTTTATGAGAAAAATGGCGCACAAGCAGGTCCGGTATCTGTAGATGCATTGAAGGGATTAATCGCCTCAGGGGAGATCCAAACACAGAATTTAATTTGGCGCCAAGGTATGGCCGATTGGGCGCCGTATTCGACCGTTTTTGAAGCGCCTGGTGCTGCGACGGATTGCCCGACATGTGGCGCTAAAGTTTTGCCAGAGCAATTGATTCCTGCGGGTGATCGTCAAGTGTGTCCCAACTGCCGCGATACGTATGCTCAAGGTTTGAAAGAAGGGGTCACGGGCACTGCGGGACTCTCAGGTGGCCGTGGCACTGGTGGTATCACACCCAATTCGGAGCTACGCGCAATGGCGCGTGCATCGCTTTCGGGTAATTGGGGCACGGCAGTTGCCGGGATGTTAATTTTAGGCGTACTATGGTTTTTCTCGGCGCTGCTTAGCTTAGTGCCGATTGTTGGAACACTGGTTCAATGGCTTGTTTATGGACCTTTGATGCTTGGGTTTATTGGGCTTTTTGTTGCGATATCTCGTCAAGAACAGGCTGAGGTTGGCTTAATTTTCTCCGGATTTTCTAAGTTTTGGAAAGCCTGTGGTATCTACTTTATGGTATCGCTTATCGCTGGTCTTGTTGCCTTAGCTGCTGCGATTCCTGGGATTGTTATGATCATCACTGCGTTTAGCGGAAATGCTGCAGCTCCAGAAGAGAACCCATTGTTCTTAATCGGTATTGTTGTTGCGCTGATTCCAGCGGTCATCGTTTCATTTTATTTTTATCTGCGCTATTCGATGGTCTACTTTATCGTTAACGATCATGAAGAGGTTGGAGTTTTTGAATCGTTGAAGATGAGCACTGAGCTGATGTCAGGCAACAAGTGGAAATTGTTTTGGCTTGGGTTGAGCTTTATCGGTTGGCACATCCTCGGAATGCTGGCATTATATATCGGTTTATTATGGTCTTACAGCTATATGATGACAGCTGTTGCCGCATTCTACGATGATCTTGGTGAAGAAGCGTAAATACGATTCTCGGATAAATGGACGTTGAACTAAGGTCTTTGCAAAGTATGCGCACGATGCCGATTCCGGATCGTGTGCGCTCGACTAATTATGGTCGTGAGTTTGTTGGGGCGGCACACACTGTGCACTTATTTCCGGCGGTAATTCGCAAACAGACCACAGTTGAAGCTGAGGTGGTCATGGAAGGAGGGCAGAGTACATGCTTTTTTCATGCAAAGTTGCCTGCGACTGCGATCTGCGATGTGAGCGGGCGGATGATCTGTGATCTTTGTAAAACCGACTACAACGGTAAGACGGTCAGTTTTGAGGCTTTGCAATCGTTGATCGGCAAAGGGGGCTCTGTTGAAAAGGAGCGCGTACGCACTAAGTGGGACGATATCGCTTTAGCGTTAGTCATTTTGCCAGTTTTGTTTATGCCGTTGTTCGTCATTAGCGCGCCGATTGCACTTGGAATTTGTCTTTTTCAGTGGCGCAAAGGTCCAACGAGCTTGGTGCGTCGTACTCGTTGGCGTTATTTACTTGCTGGGTTTCTTGCCTGTTTGGAAATCTGTGGGATCGGTTTTTTAATTTATAATCTGATACTGGGCTCAATCTGATGGCAGCAATGAACCAATCCTATAAGAAGTTGTCTGGTCGTTCTTCGATGAGTGTTCAACAGGCATATCTAGGCGATGACCATATACTGATTGTTGATGGGCAGTTTAAGGAGCGGTATAAGCGTCTGGCCTATAATGATATCGAAGCGATTTTGGTCTGTCCGACTAAAGCCGGAAGTGTGCTTGCCTTGATCTTACTCCTTTGTGGTATCCCGATGCTGCTGTCCTGGCCTATTGGTGGAGAAGCATATATTGGCTTGTTTGTTTTTGGGGTGATTCTTTGTCTGTTTGGTGCGGCTATCCTGTTTGGAAAAGGGTCTGCTCTTTTCGGCGTGAAGACTGCGGTGCAAACTGTAGTGATCGTCGGGATTAATACACGGCGTAAAGCGATAAAAGCCGAGGCAAAGCTGGCTGCGGAAATTGAGCGTGTGCAAGGTGAATTGCTGGATGAACAATTACAACAAGTGCTCTACAAAGATGCTGGTCGCTATGGGACTCGCTTAGGTGCTTTGGAAAAACAGACTGAGTCGAAAGCAGGACCTCCACCGATTAACCAGTCAGTCGTGAATTCTCCAACTGAAGTCTGATGTCGTTGCTCGCTCAATCACGTTGCTTTCAACACGTCAGTCGCGAAGCTGTGGCGCGTTGTCCCGAGTGTGAGCGTTTTTATTGCCGTGAATGTGTTACCGAGCACGACGGGCGGATGATTTGCCGATCATGTTTAGATACCTTACTGGATACTGGGCCTGAGAAGCATTCAGGTGTCTTCAAGTTCGTTCGCTCATGGCTACTGGCAGGGGTTGGCTATGTGATCGCGGTCTATGTCTTTTATCAGATCGGGCAGCTCCTGTTACGCATCCCATCTCAATTTCATAACGGAGTGCTCTTTGATTGATGGCATTTGGTAAAAAGAAACCACCTAAAATAAAACGTAGCGGGAAACGTTTTCGGCGCAGACGTGCTCGTCAAGATGGTGAGCCGAGCGGTATGGATTTGATTGAAGAAGGGATGCACTTACTGCGCCAAGTTCCCTTGTCAGCTTGGACCGTGTATTTGTGTGGTGTCGCTCCCTTCGTTTTTGGTTTTTTATTTTTCTGGTCGGAAATGGCTTCGAGTGGTTTAGCTGAACAGTCATTGCTGCCGGGTGCCTTAGGGCTCGGCTTTCTTTTTGTCTGGTTTAAAATGACTCAAGCTTTTTTTGCTGACGGCTTACGCGCCGCTCTTGTTGGAGCTGAAGGTGCACCTTGGCGTCTGCGTGATTGGTTCAAGGTGCTGCGTGTGCAAGCGTTTTGGCAAGCCACGGCGTTGATCACTCTGCCGATTGCATTCGTGCTGACTTTGCCCTTTCCTTGGCTTTACGCCTTTTATCAAAACATGCTGGTTTCGGATCCGCGTGAGGAGATTAACGATCGCGATTTGATGAAGGAAAGTTGGCGATTGGGGCGTTTATGGAATGAGCAGAATTGGGTGCTACTGACGATTCTCAGTCTGATCTATTTTCTTAGTTATGTAAATTGGCTCACTGTGTTATTGTCGGTGCCTTATTTATTAAAAACGCTTCTGGGGATCGAAACGGTGTTTTCTCGTTCGGGCTTTCATTTGTTGAACAGCACATCGCTCTTCGTCTGCGCGTTGTTGGCATTTGTGGTGACGGATCCATTGATCAAGGCGGTCTATCTGCTGCGTCGCCATTATTGTGAGTCGCGTCGAAGCGGTGCGGATTTGCGCCTACGATTGCGCCGCAGTCTTCAGTCGAAAGCCATGCTGATCGGTTTAGGCTTATTGGTCTGCCTCCCAATGCTTTCGTCGTCGACTGGCTTGTCGGCGCAGTCCGAGAGTGTGACTGTGGAAGGTTCGATTCTGAGTGCCTCTGAGCTGGACGCATCGATTGACCAAGTGATGGAGCGTCGAGAGTTTGTTTGGCGTTTTCCTCGTGAGGAGATGAATGATCAAGAGAAAGTTGATATGTCTTGGATTAAGTCACTCTTTGAGATGTTGGAGCGTTGGCATGAGAAGATTGAGCGCTGGATCGAGAAACTGTTTGGCAAGGATGAGGATCCTTCATCAAGTAGCAATTGGGAAGGCTTTGCAGGGATCGGGAGTGCTATGAGCTATTTACTGATCGGAGTATTTGTTCTGTTGTTGATTTATTTTGGAGTGAAAGCCATGCGTATGTATCAACCAATCGCCGCCATTGAAGGTGATGTTGCACCCGAAGCGGAAGCGGTTCCGGATCTAAATGCAGACGATGTCGCTGCGGATGTATTACCAAGGAATAAGTGGGTGCAGATGGCACGTGATCTGATCGCGAAGGGCGATTATCGTCTCGCGCTGCGTGCGTATTTTCTAGCTCAGCTATCTGCGTTTTCAAGTGAGGGCTTGGTCGTTATTCGATTGTCTAAGAGCAATCGAGAATACGCAAAAGAGCTTTCGCGTCGTGCACATGGGCAAGCGGGCCTGCCCGATCTATATCGTAAAGAGATGGGTTTGTTTGAGTCGGTTTGGTATGGTGATCGCATCAGTGGTCTCGATGAGATTTCTGAAATGGAAGGCTATTTAACAGAGACGGGGGTGCTGTCATGAAGCGCCGAGCATTGAGTGCCATTGTTTTGATCGTGATGATGAGTGCCTTGCTTGTCGGTATGGCGTGGTTGATTCATCTACGTTTCGAAAGCGGTGATAGCTATCCTCAGGGATCCAGTATGCGTGCCGATCCGCTTGGTGCAAAAGCCTTATATGAGAGTTATGCAGCGCTGTCAGGAGTCGATGCGAAGCGTAACTTCGAACCATTCACACAGATGGATGCATTACCGCTAGAGAGTGTATTGCTCTTCATGAATACTCGCGGTTTTGGCATGTATTCAATTGCCCACTACGATGTGGTTGAGCGTTTTGTTTCTGGAGGGGGCGCCGTTGTCGTGGCCTTGAATCCAGGTCGGGTGGCCTATCAGTACTTAGATGATGAAGGGGAGTTTCTCGACGAGAATGAGGAGGAATCGGAGGATCGTTCGATAGTCGAAGCTGATGATGAAGGCAATGTTGCCGCAGACGAAGACTCGGAAGAGGAGGACAAGCAAGCAGCTTTTGCGCGACGTGCGACTGAGAAGGAGAAGAAGTTCTGGGGCGAGATTGCTTTGATTCATGGTGAGCACGATGGTGGTGATGCAGTCGCCAGCGAAGCGGCAAGCGCTGCTGGTTTACCTGAGACGTTACCATGGCGTGTGGGTGGAGTATTGAGTGAACTTGGTGAGGATTGGGTGCCGCTCTACATGATCGGAGAAGAAGTGGTGATGGCCGAGCGACCGTTAAAGAACGGGCGTATCGTTGTAATGACGGATGACTATTTATTTTCGAACGAGGCGATGATGAAGCATCGTTATCCTGCGCTGTTAGCTTGGGTGATTGGTGGGCAAGATGTCGTGATTTTTGATGAGACGCACTTGGGAGTCGCGGAGAATACAGGTATTGCGATTTTGATGCGTCGTTATCGCCTGGATGGGTTCTTTCTTGGTTTTGCTATGTTGATGGTATTGATCGTCTGGCGAGGAATGTCGCCACTGCTGCCTGCTTATACTGGACGCACTAAGGGGAATGTAATTCTCGCAGAGCATTCTGTCGAAGCCGGGCTCAGCGATCTCGTGCGGCGTAGCGTGCCTGTCCGTGACTTGCCGGCAGAAGCGTTTCGGCAATGGAAGCTCAGTTTCCTACGTAGTGCGGCGGATCGTGCCTATTATTCGAGCGAAGTTACTGAAATAGAAGCGGTCTTGTCAGAATATGCCGCACTGGCGCCGCGTAAACGAAAGCCAGCTGAAACCCATTCTAAAATACAATCGATTATTAACCGTAGAAAGAGGAAACGCCTATGAACGAAAATACTTTAAACGAATTCCACCAAAAGCTGGAAGTGGCACGAGCTGAAATTAGCAAAGTCATCATTGGTCAGAACGACGTGATCGATTTGGCGTTGATTACCATCTTAACTGGCGGGCATGCGCTCATCGAAGGTGTGCCGGGTGTGGCAAAAACCTTGCTTGTGCGCACCTTGGCCTCTGTCTTGTCGGTGGAGTCGAACCGTATTCAATTCACGCCCGACTTGATGCCCACGGATATTACCGGCACGAATATCTTCAATATGAAGACGCAGGAGTTTACCCTCATTAAAGGCCCTGTGTTTACGACGTTTTTGCTCGCCGATGAAATCAATCGCGCGCCCGCGAAGACGCAATCGGCCTTACTGCAAGCGATGCAAGAGCGTCGCGTCTCGGTAGATCGTGATGAACTTGTGTTAGACCCGAGCTTTACTGTGTTCGCGACTCAAAATCCAATCGAGCATGAAGGCACATACTCATTGCCGCAGGCGCAGCAAGACCGCTTCATGTTGAAGATTCTCATGGATTATCCCGCAGAGGAGGATGAACTCACACTTGCACGTAGTATGCTACAGCAGTCTTCACCAGAGTCGATTTTGGAAAGTGGACAGGTGCAACCAGTTCTAGGCCCTGGTGAATTAAGCCAAGCGCGATCGGCGTTGGACTTGATTGTGGTGCGTGACGAGTTGTTGGCTTACATTGTAGAGCTGGTGCGTCGCACCCGGAAGCATGAGTCTGTAATGGTCGGTGCTGGACCGCGTGCCACACAAGCGATGCTCCTCGCCTCGCGCGCCGCGGCTGCAATCGACGGTAGAGACTTCGTGACTCCGGATGATGTCAAGGCGCTTGCAGTGCCGATTCTTGCGCACCGTTTGATGCTGCGCCCTGAGTATGAAATCGAAGGGTTGACGATTACTGAAGTGATTCGCCAGCTTCTCGAAGCAGTGCCCGTCCCTCGTTAATTGATTTAAGTTAGACCAATATCATGCGTCCCGTTCCCAGTCAGCGTAGTTTACTACTTGCGGCAACCTTATTGCCGTTGGGCTTGCTGGGCGCTGCGTCTAGCGAATGGGCTTGGATTGTATCAATAGGTGCCTTGAGTTTTATTGTTTTAGCGGTTCTCGACCTTTACCTGTCGTCCGATTTATTTGACGGGTTACGTGTCGAAGTAGATCCTGTCACTCGCTTGGCACGCGACAATGAAGGCAAGCTGGCGATGCATATCCGAGTCGACGAATTTGCGCCGCAGACGATCACGGTCGGGTTGCCGTTGCCGGTTGAATTTATTCAGGAGAAAGATACTCAGACGGTCACTTTGACAGGTAGCGGAGTGACGCACTGGATCGTGACGTGGCCGTTGACTGCGCGCGCGCGTGGTGTGTATTCATGTCCTAGCGTGTATGCGGAGCTACCTTCGGTATTAAAGTTGTTTCAAGTGCGCCGTAACTTTCCATCTACTTCGGAGATTCGCGTTTATCCGAACCTGCGACGTGAGCGCAGGCAACTGGCTAATTTATTTTTGAATCGAGGCAGTCTCGGCGTGCATGCGCAACGTATGGTCGGGCAAGGTCGTGAATTTGAGCAGTTACGTGAATATAGCTCTGGAGATAGTATGCTGGATGTGCACTGGAAGGCCTCGGCGAAGCGCGGCGAGCTGGTGACGAAAACTTATCAGGTGGAACGCACTCAGGAGATTTACTTGGTGATTGATCATTCGCGGTTGAGTGGGCGTCGTTCCACTTGTGAAAATGCGGCCGTGGATGACGCATACGCGGAGACGATTTTAGAGCGCTATGTGACCGCCGCTAGCATCCTCGGCATGGTTGCAGAACGTGAAGGTGATTTATTTGGGATGGTGGCTTTTGGGCAGCAAGTTTCCCGATTTGTGCGTGCCAGTTCTGGTAAGCAACATGGGCAGGTGATACAAGATGCACTGTTTGATTTGAAGACTGAAAATGGGCCGTTCGATCTGGACGAGTTATTTACTTTTATACGCATGCGATTACGTCGCCGCACCTTGATTGTATTTCTGACCGATTTGAGTGATGCTGCAGCCGCTGAGGAATTTGCAAAGCATGTTGGAGTTCTCTCGTCGCAGCATTATGTTCTGGTCAACTCCATACGTCGCGAAGGGGTGCAAGCGCTCTATGCTGAACCGGTGCAAAAGCCGATCAATGAACAGATTGCTGGGCACATGCGTTGGGATGGTTTGCGGCAGTTGCAAACAAAGCTACGTGCTGCCGGTGTGGAATTCTCCGTGCTTGATGATGAGAAATTGAGTGTCGATTTGGTTAACCAATATCTATCTGTAAAGCGAAGGCAGTTGTTGTAAGCTCACGAATTGAAATGAAGCGATGATTTTAGATGTTGAAAAGTTTATCCGAACAAGACGTGCCGATTGGGACGAGTTTGAGGCTATGGTGGCTCAACTTGAGTCCGGAGATCGCAAGAGCCTTGATATCGAAGATGCACAGCGCTTTCATTATCTCTATGAACGAGTGGCAGCTGACCTGACGAAGCTCGGCACGTACGCTGTGGAGCCACAGACAAAGCAATACCTGGAATCTTTGGTTGCGCGTGGCTTTGGTGAGATGCATGGCACGGTTTCTAGGCGTTTACCTTTTTCTCAAGCTTTTCTCGCGTTGTTGTCGGCCTTTCCAATGGCCGTGCGTCGCCATTTCCGGATGCTTGTTTGGGTCTGTGTTATTTTTGGCGCGGGTGGGATTTTTGGTGCGGGCGCGCTTGCACTCGACCCAAGCTCGAAATCGGTGCTGATGCCATTCTCGCATTTACAAGGTGATCCGAGTGATCGAGTGGCAGAAGAGGAAGCGCGTGAAGGTGAAAACATGGAAGACGGTAAATCGACTTTCTCGACCCAACTCATGACACATAATACGCAAGTAGCGATTTTGACCTTAGCGCTGGGGATGACCTTTGGTGTGGGTACAGGCATCTTTTTGTTTTATAATGGTGCGATTCTTGGGGCAGTCATGATGGATTATGTCTTGGCTGGAGAAACGATCTTTTTGACAGGATGGCTATTGCCGCATGGCAGTGTTGAGATCCCTGCGATTCTCTTGGCCGGGCAAGGTGGTTTCTTACTTGGGAGCACCTTATTGTTTGCGAAAAATCGAATGAGTCTCGGTGAACGATTGCGCTCAATTCGTGGTGATTTAGTGCTCTTGATCGCAGGGATCGCACTGATGTTGGTGTGGGCAGGAATCATCGAAAGTTTCTTTTCTCAATACCATGCGCCCGTTTTACCATATGGGGCGAAGATTGCGTTTGGCTTCATCCAATTGGCGGGCGTGTTTGCCTACTTTATGCTTATGGGGCGTAACCAGGAAGGAGCTGTCGAGTGAAGACACGCTACAACGAACTGGTTATTCAGACGCCGGAGGGTGTGCAGTTTGTTCACCGACTGGCGAGCCCAGTTGCGCGCTTTATTGCGGTCACGGTGGATACCTTTGCGATCTGGACTTTGGCTTCGATTTTGTCGGCTTGTGTCGGACTACTGGGGCTTATCTCAGCGGATGTCGCGATGGCGCTGTATATTTTAATCTATTTCGTGATCTCCATTGGCTATTACATTTTATTGGAGATGGTTTGGCGTGGGCAAACTCTTGGCAAGCGTATGATGCGCCTGAGGGTGATTGATGCCAATGGCTTGAAGCTTAAGCCGAGTCAATTTGTGCTGCGCAATTTGCTACGCTTTGTCGACAGTTTGCCAGTTTTATATTTCCTTGGCGGTTTTTGTGCGATTGTGAGTCCGCGATCTCAGCGCTTGGGCGACTTAGCCGCGGGGACCGTTGTTGTGCGTATCCCCGAGTTACGTCTTCCAGTTCTGAGTGAGGTGATGGATACGGTGTATAATTCTTTTCGCGATTACCCGCGCCAAGAGGCTTTGCTCCGTCAGCGTATTTCCCCGGATCAATCAACCATCGCGTTGCATGCACTACACCGGAGAGATGAAATGGATGCTGCAGAGCGTGCGCAGTTGTTTACCGTTTTAGCCAACGCATTTCGTTCGGAAGTTGAGTTTCCTGACGATGTTGGGGCGACGATGAGTGATGAGCAATATGTCCGAAATTGTGTTGATACGATTTATCGAGTAGTGAAATGATTTGAATAAGTTCAAGATCGTTAAATGAATAGTGTCATGAATGAAGCCGTAATGATTGAATGTCCGACCTGCACGACCCTAGTGCTATCGGATTTGTTAATTCCCGCGGGCGACTCGCAAGTATGTGCGCATTGCCGTGATGAGTATTTACAGCGAATAAGAGAAGGCATTTCGACCAGTCAGACTGGTGAGTGGGTCGCGATTCGTGAAGCACATATTAAGCATGAGGCATCATTGAGATCGATTGGTTTACTTTACTATTTGGGTGCCTTTTTCATGGTGATTGGGTCGATTAGTATGTTGGGAGTTACTGCTGGATCTTCGGAGAGTAGTAGTTCAATCATGCTGATAATCGCTGGGGCATATATTGTTTTAAGCGTGGTGACTATTTTGGTCGGCCGCGGTTATCGTCAATTAAAACGTTGGGTGCGTATCCCTGGGACGATTCTTGCAGTTCTTGGTTTATTGAGCATTCCCTTAGGTACTTTGATTAATAGCTACGTACTGTATCTGCTGCATTCCGAAAAAGGGCGCACTGTATTCTCGGAAGAGTATCAAGAAATACGCGCAGCGACTCCAGAAGTGGTGTATCGTTCATCGAAGATGGCATGGATACTTCTTGCCGTATTGATAATCGGGCTTTTCGGCTTAATCGGTTATTTTGCTATGATGGGTGGATAAAGCAAACTCTCAAATGCCTGGTCCAAATTGCAAGAGATGGAACTGAGGGAACAGTTAATCCGACTCGAACGAGTTCAGGTGATTTTTCAGTCTTGTTTCAGACTTTCAACTGAGAGGTGAAGTCATTAGACTTCTTGTCTGAATTGTGGCGTCCGCGCTTGCGCGGGCCTGCGTCGTCATAGTGTGTTGTTTGGTCGGCGAACGTCACTGGAGGCTCGCGCAAGCGCGAACGCCACTGTTTCTACGGTGCAAAAAAATCCCGCAGCCTTTCGGCATACGGGATTTTGAAAAGATTGAATGAGCCGTGATTTATGCGTCGATTTGCTCTTCGAGGAATTTGATGAGCTCGTCTTCGGTGACGCGGCGTTGCTCGCAGGTGTCGCGATCGCGCAGGGTGACTGTGCCGTCTTTTTCGATAGTATCGAAGTCGATAGTCACGCCGTAAGGCGTGCCGATCTCGTCTTGGCGACGGTAGCGGCGGCCGATAGCGCCGGAGGCGTCGTAGAAGACGTTCCAGCGGCGCTGCAGGCGTTTGTAGAGTGCTTGTGCACGCTCGACTAGCTCAGGCTTGTTCTTGAGCAATGGGAAGATCGCGACTTTAACGGGTGCAATCTTCGGGCTGAACTTGAGCAAAGTGCGTTTCTCGACCTTGCCTTTGTCGTTGGGCACTTCGTCCTCGGTGTAAGCGGCAGTCAGCACGGCAAGTAATGTGCGATCGACGCCAAGCGATGGCTCGATGACGTGTGGCACATACTTCTCCTTGGCGGCTTCGTCGAAGATCGTCATCGACTTGCCAGAATGCTCTTGATGTTGCTTCAAGTCGTAATCACCACGGCAAGCGATACCCCAGAGCTCTTGTTCACCGTGCGGGAATTGATACATGAGGTCGGTCGTCGCCTGAGAGTAGAAGGCTAGCTTGTCTTCAGGGTGAATGTCTTCAGTGATTCCGTCGCGGTCTAGGCCGATGGAAACGAGCCAGTCGGTGCAGGTGTCGATCCATTCGCGATGCAGCGCCTTCCAGTCGGCACTTGGGGCGATGAAGTATTCGATCTCCATTTGCTCGAATTCACGTGAACGGAAGATGAAATTACGAGGAGTGATCTCGTTACGGAATGCTTTACCAATTTGAGCGATGCCGAATGGAATCTTTACACGACCAGTATCAACGATGTTTTTGTAATTGGCAAAGATACCTTGAGCAGTTTCAGGGCGAAGGTAAGCAGTCGCCGAGTCGTCAGCAAGTGGGCCGACCTTGGTTTCGAACATGAGCTTGAACTCACGAGGCTCCGTGAGGGAGCCAGGCTTGCCAGTCGCAGGAGAAGGAATGAGCGCGTGTTCTTCCGGCTTTGATTCGGTGTAGTCCTTCAGTTCGATGGGGCCGAGCTCACCTTGCTTGGCAGCTTTGCGCTTAAGTTCTGAGGCAGCTTTTTCAGCGATTTCTTGTTGCTCCGGGCATTCGACCACGGATACGTAGCCGATGGTTTCGCCATCTACATTGACAGGTGCGAAGAAGAGTTGGTCTGCACGGTAGCGGAGCTTGGACTCCTTGCAGTCGACCATTGGGTCGGAAAAGCCGTCGACGTGTCCGGAAGCTTTCCAGATCTTTGGATGCATGATGATCGTGGAATCGAGGCCTTCGATATCATCGCGGCGTTGCACCATATCGCGCCACCAAGCTTGTTTGATGTTGTTACGGAGTTCGACGCCGAGTGGGCCGTAGTCGTAAAAACCGTTATAGCCACCGTAGATTTCGGAGGATTGAAAGATGAAACCGCGGCGCTTGCACAGGCCGACGATATTTTCCATGAGCGTTTCACTGGATGCTGGAGCTGTCATAAGGCGCCCAAAGATGGAGTTTCGGGCAGACGGGTCAAGTGAGTAGTCAGGTCAGTTGCCATGGTGCGGTTGATACGGTAGGGGACCGAACGAAAACCACCCCGACCGGCAAGCCGGCCACCCCCTAATTTAGGCATATCCTTATGTATAAGGATATGCTTAATTTAGGAGGAGTGGCTCGCGAAGCGAGACGGGGTGGTTGGAGTGTCCGTAGCGAGACCGTGGGCTCCATCTGAAATCTCTAAGCGCTCTTCTTTTCAGGAGCTCCGTTGAGGACGTCATCGAGTTCAAGCCCGGTCATTTTTTTGATGCCTTTGAGGAGCATCCACAGGGCAACCATCATGATCGCCATGCTGGGCAGGGCGATGACGGGCCAGCTCCATGCCATCATTTTGCTGACTTCGGAGTTGAATGCATCGGTGCCGCTTGGGCTGACCACGATCCAGCGAGCGAGTATGTAGTTGAGTACGGCGCTGAGGAGAAACGAGCCAGCCAACAACATGGTGCATTTGACTAGAAGCTTATCAAAGGCGCTTTCTTTGTCATGTGCCACCAGCGCATCGTGCACTTTATCGACATTGAGAATTTCCGGATTGTAGAGCAGCGTGCGAATTAGCGGGTAGGGCGTCTTTAAGGATACAATGACCGCAATCCCAAGTAAGAATGGAATGGCTGCTTCTTTTACGGCAAACCACTTGGTTGGGATCTCCAAGATGCCGATGCCCCCTGTTAGGAGCACGCTGATCAGTCCGAGAATGGAAAAGATGTTGTATTTTCCGCGCTTGAAGTAGTCGTATATGAAGTAACTGACTGGAAAGAGGACCGCTAAAATTAAGACTGGCACCGCGACATTGTCGAAATGAGGCTCTAAATGATCACCGAACCACTTCTTTCCTTTGTTCAAGATCAATATCGGCAGGAGGATATTGAAGCCTAGGTTCAGGAAAGTGTTTTCCTTCTTCGGTGCAGGTTTTGCCGGCGAAGTAGAATTTTGTGGATTAGGTGTGCTGCTGTGTTGCGGATCGCTCATGAGTTGAATTAGGCTTTTCCGAGTTATGTCGAACGCAAGCTCTATTCGTTGTCTTATTACTGCCGGTCCCACTCGTGAATTTATCGATCCGGTCCGTTTTATTAGTAATCCATCTACTGGAAAGATGGGTTTTGCCATCGCCGAGGCCGCTGTAGCAGCGGGTTGGACGGTGGATCTTATCGCGGGCCCGGTCGCCTTAGAGGAGCCAGAGGATGTGATTTTGTATCCAGTGGTCACTGCTGAGGAAATGTATCATCAAGTCGATGCGCTGTTTGATGCCTGCGATATTCTGATAATGACGGCGGCAGTGAGTGATTTTCGTCCGGTGACGCAGCATGCGCAGAAGGAAAAGAAGGGCGATGCGTCGATGGCTATCGAGTTTGAGCGCACGATCGATATTTTGAAGACGGTCTGTGAGCGTAAAGCGCACCAGACTGTCGTGGGCTTTGCAGCTGAGACCAACGATGTCGTAGAATATGCAAAGCAGAAGTTGGAATCGAAGAACCTCGACTGGATCGTTGCAAATCAGGTTGGTGAAGCAGGCGCAGGGTTTGCTGCTGATACGAATGAAGTGATATTGATCGCAGCCGATGGGAGTTCCGCAAAGCTGGGGCCGACGACGAAAACGGCAATTGCTGAGCAATTGATTCAGCTCGTAACCCCGACCGCGCAGTAAGAATTATGCCCACGAATTACACAAATTGTCTCGAATCTGTTTTATTGAGTTCGTGGAGATATGTGCAATTCGTGGGCGAAACTGCTTTCATCATCTCGTTCTAAACTGTAATTTATAGTGAATGAAAAACACTGGATTAGATAAAATTCTTGGACGGATTGAGGAGCTCGATTCGGTGAATCTTGGAGTTTTGGTGCAGCGCCTTGCTCGCGAGCGTAAGATGCAAGAGACGGTGTTTAATACGATTCAAGATGGCATCCTCGTTATCGATTCTGATGGAATTGTGCAATATGCCAATGAGGCAGCTGCCAATATCATTGGCCTGAAAGATGGTGATATCGGGGTGACGCGCCTTTGGAAAATGGTTCCGGATCTTGCGCAGTCGATGGATCGTGAAACAGTTTCGGGTAAGCTTAAGGCGGCCCCAGTGCTCTCGCGAGAAGTGGAGCTCAACTATCCAGAGCATCGAATTGTCCGTCTGTATATGGTACCGATAGATGCGCAGGTGGGGCATGATGGTAGCGGCGGTTATGTGATCGTGATTTCAGACATCACTGAGGATAAGGTTTCTATGGAAGAGTTGATCGAGAGTGAGCGTACCTCGTCGATTGTGCGACTTGCAGCAGGTGTGGCTCATGAGCTCGGGAATCCGCTGAATTCGCTGACGATTCACCTGCAACTGATCGAGCGTAAGTTGAAGAAATTGGCCCTCGAAGAAGAGGGGCAGAAACTGTCTGAATCGTTGCAAGTCTGCCAAGGTGAAGTGAAGCGCTTGGACGGTATTATCACTCACTTTTTAGAAGCAGTGCGTCCGCAGAAGCCAGAATTGAACGAACTCGACCTCGTTGGGCTGGTCGATGAGGTATTGCGTGTTCAAGAGGCGGAGCTCGGTGATCGAAAACTGGATGTGAATGTTGAAGTTGATGCTGAGCTTCCGGTAATTCTCGGTGACCGTGGACAAATTAAGCAGGTGTTCTTCAATTTGATTAAGAACGCGATGGAAGCGATGGAGGCCGGCGGCAAATTAAGTATCGTGGCTCGTCGTGATGATGACTATGTATACATGCAGTTTATTGACACGGGGTCGGGGATCTCGGATGAAGATCTATCGCGTGTCTTTCAGGCTTACTACACGACCAAGAAGGAAGGTCACGGGTTGGGCATGATGATCGTGCAGCGTATTATGCGTGAACATGGTGGACATATCAGTCTGGAATCACGCAAAGATCTAGGAACTGTGATTACTCTCCAGTTTCCACAGCAGCATCGTCGCACGCGTTTGCTCAAGTAGGGTGCTGGTTAGTTTGCCTTGATAGTGCTGAGTTCTCTCTGGATGTTCATTAGCAGCGCTTGCCAGTCGTGTGCCTGTGATGCATTGCCGAGCTTCTGCTCGATTTGTGTCATTAAATAAACGCTCTCGTAGAGTGAAGTTAGTTGTTGATGGTTGCGCTCGGTATTCGCGTTGTTATTGGCAGGATTCTCGTTTAAGTAATGTTCGATGACGTAACTTAAGTGTATCTTTGCCTCTTCTGGGCGATCCGCTTCTAAAAATGCACGGCCTAAGAATTGATGGAGTTCGATACGACTGTTGTCTGCGTTAACTGCGTCCTCGAGGAAGCGAATTGCATCACTCGGGCGACCCGCTTCAAGTGCGGCAAGTCCACCGTTGATGCTGATTGCCAAGTCGGGCCGGAAAAGGTCTGTCATTGCGTTGTAGTGTGCGTAAACTTTTTCCGCGTCACCTGTTTGCATCAATAGTTGCCCTAAATAATGTTGGGCTGGTGCGTTGTATGGATTGAGTTCTATAGCTTCTTTGAATGCGTTTAAGCTCATTTCGAAGTCGCCTTCACTGAGAGATAACAATCCAAGGCGGTAGTAGATCCGCGAGTCGTTGGGGTTTAATCGCAGTGCCCATCCCAATCGTTGACGTGGTGCATCTGGAGCGGTTAGCCAATACTGAACTTGGTCTGCGAAGGCGAACACGATTGCAATGACGGCGAGTGCAGCGATCCACAATCGCTTGAGGCTGGTTGTTGGTTTTCGACTTGTTGTATCGCTTGCTGCTTTGTAGTCGGTCGGTTTGTTGATGAGTAAAAAACGCGCGACGGCACCATCGCGCAGTTTCCAAATCGCACCGTCCAATATAAAATGGTGCAAATTTACGAGGGCTATGACGATCGCAATACTTTCGAAGAGATCGTGATTCAACACGCGGCTCGCGATCCACGGTGCAGGTACAAATAATACGATGCCACCTAAGATTAGAATCGTGTAGTAGCGTTTCCAACTCCAGCGACCTGTTGCCTCTAAGGCCTCACGCTTTGCGTAATATCCAGTGACCCAGAGATATTGTGCGCAGTGCAGTAATGCCAAGACGCCTGCACTATAAAAAGTGCCTTGTACTGAATAGAGATCAAGCCAAGTCAACGCAATCGGGATGGTGAACCAGATCGATTGCGTGAAGAGTAATGTGCCGGCGACAAGCAGCACTCTGCGGCCCAGTTTTTTTTTGATGAGGATCAATGCACTCAAAGCCATGAGTGCATATAGACTGCAACCTGTGAGTAGTAGCGGTTTCACCCAGCCTCCATTGAGGCCGAGTGTGTAAACACGGTAGTCCATCGACTCAACCGCATTAGTAGCCAAGAGCCATAGTAGATATGAAAGCACAAAGCAGCCATAGATGAGTTGGCGAAGGAGCCCGGTTGGACGGCTGCCGTGGCGCCCGGAAAGCATCATAAGGATGCCGTAATTCTGACCTGTGTAGTGCCAAGGGCTCCAAAACAAATAAAGGGTAAAGACCCATGGTACCCACCGAGGTACGAAATGCAGTGCGAGGCCGAGTATGATGACGAATGCGGTGACGTAGATCGTGAAAACTCGATATTTATTCACTTCATCACTACTGCCGTAGGCACGGTAGATCGTCGCCATGTAGTGCGGGTTGTTACAGAACAATGCGAAGACATAGAACAGCATCGCCATGCTGGAGTCGAAATAAACAGAGAGCAGCGCAGTGCCAAGAATCAAGGGTAGCGACCATAAGCCTCCGCCGATCAATAGATCGGTTTTTGCGCCGCATAGCCAAGGTGAAGCGGCCTGTTGATTACTTGAATTCTCAGCGTTCATTCGCCTGTGAATGTGCAAATTCGTATTGGCTCTGCGAGTTTAAATCAATTTTGGTAGATCCTCAGTCGCGTAAGAAAATTAGTGAACATAGGTGAGTTCGCAACTATGGGCAGCGAATCCTGCACCGAATGAAGTGAGCCATACGTTTTTACGGGACTGTTCCTTAAGGATTTTCTCCGCGGCAATGAGCACAGATGGGCTGCTGGTGTTTCCGTAGTCGTTGAGTATTTCCCAGCTGGCATCTAGGGGTGTGTATGGGAGTGCTTTTTCGAGAGCCAAGAGAACATCACGTCCGCCGACATGTGCGGCCACTTTCGTTGTATCTGAGATGTCAGCCCGGTTGTAGAGGTCGCGCACTACGGGAGCGGCGACTTGAGGGACCGTTCGGTCGAGCTTGTTGCGCAGTTTTCCGTCTTTGTTCGTGAAGCGCAGGAGCTCTCTGAATTCAGGTTTATGAAATGTATCGAATTTATTGATACGGTATCCTGTACGCTCAGTGTTGTTCGACCAAATAGTTGCTGAGGCAGCATCGCCAAAGAGGCATGCGCTAATCAGAACGCCCGGATCATCGTCGAGATAGAAGGCCGCCGAGCAAATTTCGACGGCGATACAGGCGACGGTTGCATTAGGGTTGGCTGCGAGAAAACCTTCGGCCCCGCGTAAGGTTGGTATGGCCGCACCGCAGCCTAGGCCGACGATGTCTTGCAGGTAGGCGCGACTTGAGATGCCGAGCGTTTCTGCGACATAGCTAGTGATGCCCGGGCAGAGGTAGCCGGTGCAGGTGCAAATGAAAAGAGCGTCTAACTGACTAGTCTCGATACCCGCTTGCGTGATTGCAGTTGTGAGCGCTTTGCTTGCGAGTTTTGGAGCACAGTGCTCAAAATTTAAATTTAACGTTTCGGCGTTGAGGGAGAAAAGCTGTTTCACATCTTCAACTGCAAAGTGGCGTCTCTCGATGCCAGTATTCCCTTTGAGCACTTTTTCGAGCAGGCTTTGTGAACGGCCCTTCAGCTGTTGGAACTTGGGAGTTTCAGTTAGAATCTGCCAACAATCACTCTGAGTGTAAGATGGTTTTGGCACGGCATGGCTGATTGCTTGAAGATACATTAGTGAGTGAGTTTGTATAAGAGATTAAACGGTAGTAGGTGGGCACGAGAGAGGCTAACTAAAGCCTTTTGTCCTAAATGCGTGCTGAGCCATGGATGAAGTGTGCGGGCGGCCCGTAAGCGCGAGTCAAAGTGCTTGTGGCAGCATGTATCAATCATTTGTTGGGCGATGGTCCACGAGGTCTTTCCACGGGAGTAATCAAGGAGATGAGGGACGGCGATCGCGGCGGACTCCAGCGCGATGGACATGCCATTGCCAGTAAAGGGAGGGATGACGCTGTAGGCATCACCGAGCCTTAGTTCAGTGGTGTGTCGCTGTGGGATTTGTGAAAACTGAATACCTGCGGCTCCCGCATGACTGTCGGGGTCGATTCCGCCATTGGCGATACGTTCAGCTATTTGCGACAGCCCCGAGGCCTTCAGGTAAGTGGTCAGCCAGTTTTCTTTGGGAGCTTTGAGCTGCGGGTTGCGTTTGACTAATGCGCAGACATTGACGCAACCGTCTTCGATCGCGGAGAGACCGACATAGCCGTTACGGCCGAGGTGGAGTTCTAGGTCCGCTTTTGTTGTAAGGTTGGTGCAGTGTAGTTTAAGTCCGATCCAGTCGGAGCTCGTGGCCTTGCGGCCGTTGCAGTAGACGATGCCTTCACTTGGCTTGGATGTTTTGTAGCGACTGTTTAGGTGTAATTGGCCACCGAGTTCTTGGAAGGATTTGGCAAGCCTTTGGTCGAGCAAGTGGCGTGATAAGCCAGACGCGGGGGTAGGCAGTTGGGCGTTTAACACTTCGCGTGAGCCGACGTGCCACAAGGTGGACTTGTGGAGTGCGCAGCCATCGAGAGAGTTAGACAAGCCGAGTTGCTGCAAGGCATCCGCGCCACGGCCGCAGATGAACTCGCCACACACACGGTGTCTAGGCAGCGTGCCAGCCTCGTGGAGGCTGATGGCAATGCCTTCACGCTGTAAGGCATTGCCGAGTGCGAGCCCTGCTAAGCCGGCTCCAATGATCGTTATCGGCTTCATTTACGTGTAGCGATCATACGATAGGCACCCATAAAAGTTTCCTGGATGGTATAGTTCCATTTGTCTGAGCCTAGGTTGAGCGCGATAGGTAGCTCATTAGCGCGAAAGCCAGCGCGCACGCTAACAACACCGTCGTGTAGGGTGACATGATTAAAGCCGATAAGCTTTCCAGCCTTGAGCTGTGCTTGATGTATCGGCCGGCGAGAGGGTTCGCAGGCTAATATGGTACGAATTTGGCTATTTTGAATGCGTTCGCCGATTACTTTGAGTGCAGGTGCTTCAAAATGATGAAGCATAAGACTCGCAATTAGGTGGGTCGCGTTGGGCGCGTAATCGATGGTCAGCAAGTCGGTTTGCAGCCATGTCCCATATTTGGGCCAGTCTTCAGGTTGGGGTGCCAGATCGACCGCAGTGTATGTGGATGGGGTGATGCTGCCGAGTAATCGTTTCGCGAGCGTGCCATCGCCCGCGCCGATTTCAACTAGGTGCATTTCGTCATGCCTTTGCTTGCTTGAGAGCCTACGTTCTAGCCAGCGGCTGTTACCCATAAGTTGATTGATCCGTCGAAGATCTCGCCGGCTTGCTTGGGCATCAGGATTGGATGCAGCCAAGGTGTCGAGTATCTCGGGACATACGGATCGGAGCATTGAAAGTAGGCTGCTGAGGTCTCCGTGTATGTCAATCGGCGGCAACGTTCTAGGCAGGCACAAAAAAGCGGCGACCTTCCGAAGAAAATCGCCGCTAAATGGCGGGATAGACGAGACTTGTTCCGAGGAGCGCAGCGACGACAAGACCGGGCGCGTAGCGAACCGGAACACTCGCGCGAGTTAAAGTCTCGAAGTTGGTCTAGGGTAGGCACAAAAAAGCGGCGACCTTCCGAAGAAAGTCGCCGCTAAATGGCGGGATAGACGAGACTTGAACTCGCGGCCTCCTGCGTGACAGGCAGGCGCTCTAACCAACTGAGCTACTACCCCTAAAAGTTGGAAGACGCAGACAGTAGAAATGGATCATTTTATGTCAAGCGGTGTTTTTAAATTTTTTGAATATTTATTCAGAAGTGTCTGTTGGAATCTTATTTTCGACTGAAACCGCGAATACGGGTGCCTTGGTTTTGATCCAGACGTTTTGCTCTTTGAGTAGCTTCGCGCTGACAGCTTCGCAGGCTTCACCTATGGTTTCGACGGGCATGCGACGGCCTTTGGGCGTGGTGTTAAATTCGTAAGCAGCCTGAATGATCTTGCTAGGCGCAATTGTCACGGGGTCGTCTTCGGGGATCTGGACGACCCAACCAACGATGTCCTTTTCTGCAAGCGAACCATCAGCATCGGACAATATTATAGAAAATTGCTTTTTAATGGGAGGCGGGCGGTTTAATTTTTCCTCTTCCTCGGCTTTGAGCTCCATTTCGATCTCCTGCATTACGGCATTGATCTTGCGGATGTCTGGCTCGTTGCGTTGTAAAATGAACTTAAGGGTTTCGATATCGATCTTTGGCATTTGAGTATTGGATAGTGAAAAGTGTGGAGTTGGAAGTTTTTTTATATCCGATCCTCTTTAAATCTGCATTCGAAATCTACTTTTTGAAAAGTGTCTCCGCGCCATCGAGTGACGTGCCAAACGCTTCCATTGATTTAATAAAGGTGTAGTCGGGCGCGGAACCCCAGTCCCATGTTTTGCCAAGAATATAGTGACGAATCGGTAGTTCGATATCTGATTTGGGAATCTGGACGGTGTCGGTGACTGTGGTGATAACCTTCGCTGCAGGCGCTTTGGAGTGGTTTAGCTTAGAGATGACCACGATACTTTCGCTGGTTTGGTGCACGGCATCGATTGAGAGCGACCAACCGGCATCTGGCGTGTCGAGGCGCACTTGAATCGTCTGTTTTTTGGTGATCGGTTCACTAATCGTATTCTTTGGTTCATTCATCGAACCAGCAGCCACTTGAACGCTCTGTTTGGGATCCAAGTATTTGCGAATATTACGGTTCACCTGTTTGGCGTCGATTGTTTGCAAAAGCTTTGGGTATTCGTCGATGTAGCTAATCTCGAACCCGCGTTGGATAAAGCTATGCACTTGATGAGCCACGTTACCTGTGGTGGATAGGCCAACGAGGTAGGCGCCAATCAGGGTTTCAATGGCGGCATCGACTTCTTTGGCGCTCACGCCTTTGGTGAACCATTCATTTACAACGCTTTCGGTCGCTTCCAAGCCTTGCTTAATCATCGCGGGAGAGAAGCTAGCGCTCAGTAACCAGTTTCCTGAAGTGAGGATGTCTCCTTCATGGCGAGAACGGATATCATAGGTAAGGCCTTGTTTTTTGCGAACTTCTTGCATGAGGTGTGATTGGAAACTGCCACCGAGAATGTAGTTGCCGATCATGAAGGGGAGGTAGTCTTTATCCGTCCGTTGTAAGCCTGTGTTGAAAGCGTAACGAATCGAAACGCTCGTTTTGTCTGCGATGTAGATGCGTTCAGTGCGTTTACTGTTGTTCGTTTGGGCAGGCACGTTGTCAGGGTAATCAACGCCACCAGTCCAGCCTTCGAATGCATTTTCAACCGCAGCAGTGAGTTGGTCGAAGTCGATGTCACCTGCAAAGACGAGCGTCATCGATGCAGGGCCGTAGTGTTGTTGGTGGAACTGATGAATCGCGTCGATGGATGTCGCTTTCAGATTTTCTACAAGTGTTTCAATTGTCGGTGTATAGTTTGGGTGCCCTTTGGGATAGAGTAGCCGACTGACTGCGGCATCGGCCCGGTAGTCAGGATCGTCGGCAACACGGAGAAGCCCAGCGACTTGGCGACTTTTCACTGTTTCAAGCACATCTGCGTCAAAGGCTGGAGTACGCAACTGCTCGGCGAGAAGATCCATGACAGCACCGGCATCGCTACGCAAAAAGCGACCAGAGAAGCCCAAGCCGTGCGCGTCTGCACTAAAGCTGAGATTGGCGCCAAGTGTATCCATACGTTCGGCGATGGCAAAGCGGTCATTTTTTGCGGTGCCTTTATCGAGCATCGCTGCGGTCAGACTTGCCAGCGCGGGCGCATCCGCTGGATTGAGTGCGTCGCCGGCGGCAAAGCTACCGACAAAGGAAACGACTTCGTCGATTGGCATGTCGATCGCGATGATATCGATGCCAGCAGCGCGGGTGCGCTGCATCGTCTTGGAGAAGTTGATCGAAAGGGCGTCATCTGGTGTGCTGGCATGTGCGTTTCCCGCGCTGGTCTCAGCATTATACTGAGCGCCGAAAACTTCAGGGTCGCGAAAATAGTTGGGGCCATACAATGCGTGTGAACTTAAGGCTGCAGTTTGCGATTTCTTTGGGATGAACCAGCCTGTAGTGCTGTTTTTCGATACGAAATACTTCGTTGCCACTTCTTGGAGTTCTTCTGCTGTGACGGCCTGTATTGCTTGAGGTAGCGTTACATAGCTACTCCAGTCACCCATTGCGATTGCTTCGTTGATTTGATCCGCAATGGCATATGATCCATCACGCCCGTAGACGGTCTCTGCTTTAATCACCGATTTGGCACGTGCCAGTTCGTCCTCACCAACTCCGCCTGTGACGAGTTTTTGGATTTCCTCAAGAATGATCGCCTCGGTGTCTTCATGCGTTGCGTCAGGAGTGAGATAGGCACCAAAAATAAATAGACATGGATCGTGTAGTTGTGGGGCAAAGGCAAAAGTTGCACTGGCTTTGCCACTGTCTTCAAGCGCTCGATACAGACGGCCAGTCTTGTCGGCGCCAAGAATCTGCTGTAGGAGCACGAGCGCTGCCCAGTCTTTATGTGTGCCTTCCGGGACCTTGAATGCTGTCATGACGACGCCGACTTGACCGGTGCGTTCAATGGCTAGGCGGCGCGGGCCAAGCTGCTCAGGCTCAAGTGTATCGACCGTTGGAATCGGAGCCGGTGCGTTTGGGATCGGGCCGTAATGGTCGATAATCGATTGTATCGTGGCTGCTTTATCAAAACCGCCGATGACTGAAAGCACCGCATTTTCAGGCCAGTAGTAAATGTCGTAGAACGCGCGCAGCTTCTTGGGAGAGGTGCTTTCGATGTCTGAGCGCCAGCCAATTGTCGGGTGTTGATAGGGGTGCGCGATGAACGCGGTGCCGTAGATTTCTTTGATGAGCGTGCGAACCGGATTGTTTTCGCCGCGTTCGTACTCGTTGCGTACGACCGTCATTTCCGAGTCGAGGTCTTCTTGTCGGATGCGAAGGTTGCGCATCCGGTCGGCTTCTAATTCGATGGTCAATGGCACGTAATCGCTCGGTAGGGTGGCATAGTAGTTGGTTCGGTCGAAATAGGTAGTGGCATTCGAGCGCGCGCCGACGCGCTCCATGAGGCTGGAGTAGTCGTTGGCTTCCGAGCTGTTGAAACGATTTGTGCCTTTGAACATCATGTGCTCAAGAATGTGCGTTGCACCAGTGGTGCCAGTGACTTCATTGCGAGCGCCGACTCGGTAGGTGACCATGACTGTGGCGACCGGCTGTCCTTGATTCGGCAGTAGCAAGACGCGCATGCCGTTACTCGTTAGTCGATACTCTTCGATCTGATCGAGGGTTTGCACGTGTTCGATGCCTTTAGGGAGGCTGTCTGAGCCCCAGCAATATGCGGTTAAACAGGTAAATAGGAGAGAGTAGAAATACTTCATAGGTATGGAAAGGTGTGTCAATTTTGCGGAAGTAAAAGTTCCCTTTCCTTTAACTGCAAGCGCGGTCAGTAGAATGTGTAGAGATGTATTCATGATTAAGATCCTTATAACTCCTGTTTTTTAGAGATTTTGCGACTTTTCACACAGCCTCGTGAGCTTTTGGTCTTTTTTAGCCTAGAAGTTTTCGGCGAATCTATTTGTGAGACAGCCTCTAAGCTAAGACGCCACTGGCACTGTATTAAAATCCTGCTTTTGAGAGTTGCGCGTTCACAGCTTTTGCATACCGCTGTGAAGTATGGATAGTGCAACAGACATCCCCGAGGGCATACGATTGGGCAATGAAAAGCTCATTCTTGTGACTGAACCTGCGGGCAAAAAGCTAAACTCTCTGATCGAACGCGAGCAGAAGGGGGAATACTTGAGGGTAAAGATCACTGGCGGCGGTTGCAATGGGCTGAGCTATAAAATGAAGTTTGTTGCTGAACCGAAGCGTGGAGATATTATGGTGCGTTCTTCAGGTGCTGAGGTGCTCGTTGATACGAAGAGCGCGCTCTATTTGAAAGGCACTCATCTCGATTATTCTGACAAAATGGTCGGTGGTGGCTTTAAGTTTAGTAATCCAAACGCCAAGTCCAGTTGCAGTTGTGGCGAGAGCTTTAGTATCTAGCGCATCTGTGGCGTCTAATACCAGTTTTCGACTATAATTGGTATACCGATCATGCTAACCCCGGTTTTAAGAACCAAGGCTACGTGGCCTCGAAACTTTGTTTCGGGGAGGTCGAATTACCAGAAAATCTCGCACCTTGGTATTACTTGCGTTTGCCGCCGGACTTTTGTTTGCCTTTTGTTTGCACGTATTCTTTTCCGACTTCGTGATTTGGATTGATTGTGGGTATCCGTGCGCCCACCGATTCGAGCTGTGCCTCTAATAATGCGCGTAGCTCTTGAGTCTTTTCGGGCATACTTGAGGATAGGTCCTTTTTCTCACTGAGATCTTCTGAGAGATCGTAAAGCACGCACTCACCACTTTCATAAAACTTAATGAGTTTGTAATTCTCAAATCGAATTGCGCTGTGTGGTGTCGTCCCTTGGTAGTGCGGGAAGTGGAAATACAAACCTTCTTCGGGACGTGTGACAGCTAAGTTCGAACCGGCAAAGAGATGACTGATGTCGCCGCCCTCAACTCCCATAGGCAGTGCTGTTTGTATGCCCGCTAGTTTACTGAAAGTTGCCAAGAAGTCATAGCCGACAATTGGCACACGAGAAATCGACCCAGCTTGGATACTTGGGCCGCGCACAATCATCGGCACGCGAATACCGCCTTCGTAAAGGTCGCCTTTGCCCCCACGAAGGGCGCTCTCGCGATGCCCTCCACCCGAGCCGTTGTCCGACATATAGATGACATAGGTATTCTCGCTCAGGCCTAGACGTTCAAGCTCTACCATTAGGCGTCCGACGCCAGTATCGAGATCTTCCGAAATCGCAGCGCGCGAGATGGCTCTGCCTGTTACTCGCGCTGAATCGCTCTTCGCTTTGTATTTCTCGATCGTGCTTTGCAGCGCATTATCAGGCGAGTGTAACGCGTGGAAAGACATCTGCATGTAGAAGGGGCGATCCACAGCTTTTTGGGCTTCCATGAACTTCGTCGCCCGCTCGCACATCCCGAAGATGTCCACTGGATTCGGATCTTTGTAGTTTTTGGCATATTCATTGCCCAAATTTCCATCACTTATGGAGTAGCCGTGCGCCTCAGGACCATCGCCACCAAGATGCCATTTGCCAAAGTGAGCGCTCACATAGCCAGCTTGCTTTAACCATTCGGCAATCGTGATTGCTTCCGTCGGAATTGATTTTTGATTTTGTGGGCCGACTAGCTGGTAGCCTTCGGATGCCCTTAGTGTAGGTGCTGCCTTAGTTAGGTGCATCTGGGCAGGTGTTCTACCCGTTTGGAGACTGATACGAGTTGATGAGCAAACTGGTGCGGGCGCATATGCATCGGTGAAGCGCATTCCTTCGGCAGCAAGTTTCGCAATGTTGGGCGTCTCAATAAAATCACTCTTGGACTGTGGCACATTGGGATCCATTTTGACAGAAAGCCCATTCCAAGCCTGGTCGTCTGAAAGTAGCAAAATGATGTTGGGCTTGGTATCACCCGCGAGCGAGAGCAGAGGAGTCAAGACGAGGAGTAGGTATTTCGCGAAGTCGGTGCGCATACTGTGTTAAGCGTCAGCTATTTCAGAATGTTGCAGAAAAGTTTATCGTCGAGTCGAGCGAGACGGTGCTTCGCACTTGAGCACGGCTGATATTCAACTCTTACAGGCTATGACCTTGTGCGATTTTTAAATGGAGTGTAGCGGTTGATTGTCGCCTGTAATTAGAGGTGTGGTCTATGGTAGCGCGAGTGCGTCCCGAATGGCACTACCTTAAGCGTCCTGATGAAAAAAGGGTAGCGGCGCGTGTCCCTACGCGCCATTGCCGTTGTATTGGCCATTGCAACTATCACCTTCGAAGCATGAACGGCTCAGACGTATGGCGGTCGGGACGTCCGCTGCTTCCTTTTTCCCTAACTTGAAAGACTCAAAAACGCCTTAAGAGTCTGTCTGATTGGAGAAAAACTCCGTCCCCGTCTTTTCCCTGACTTCACGACGAAGCCTGCGTATTTATTTAACTGCTGAGGTTAACTCGGACGAGTCGATCATTTGCCGCCGTATATTCGTGGATTTTGACGTTTTACTGGAGTTACAGAGGGGCTGATGCAGGCACC